>JARHVA010004813.1:182500-190000 GCA_037957365.1 Torreya grandis
TCCCATATCTTATTTTATCTTCCTTCATGATTCTTACATTCAACATGTCCACCATACTACCACTAAAACTAGTGCATACATAAATAACTCACAAAAAATGTCAATCATTCCACAAAAAAACTTACAATATTTTTGGAATGGATGAAAATCTCTTCTACACTATCCATAAATCCAACCTAGAAAATATAATCATAAATAATTTATAATAAATTAAATGACCACATTGACTTCAAATTACCCATTATATCATGCAAAGATTCATAATTCATAGGTATTTTGACCTTTTAAAAATAATTATGAATAATCAAACTTTAGTATAGAATTTTAGATATTCACAAATTTATTCCATTTCAAATATAACAAACCAAATTCAATTTTAATCACTATAATAAAATTAATTAATTCCAAAGAATACTCAATGACCATTCAAAGCATTCAAGTGATTTTTACACAACTATGCATTTTATATAAATTGACATGTACTATGGTCTTATTTGTAATCCATGTATTAAGAAATATATTTTATAAAAAAAGCATTAATTAACCTAAAATACATGTTAGAGTGATGATAAAACACCCTTATCAAACATATTTTTAGATAAGACAACTATATGGAAATCTCATGCCCATAATTGCAACCACAAAATAAGGTTAGAATAATGTATTAACATAAAAATTAATCATAACCAATATTAAAAAAACATATCACAACTAAATACAAACTATAATTCCATATTGAATCAACTAACAACTATCAAACATACTTTACTTAATGTGGTGTGTGTCGGGTTCTCATTTAAATTGTTTCATCTACCACTTATGTCCATATGCACCACCCTCATTGGTGATACTCTCCCTCCATAATCATCTAAGGGGTGATCTTTATCTTGTATCCACCTAATTGAATAAGCATGATCACATTTTATAATAACACAAAAGTAAATCTAACGTAATATATTAATAATCATGAAAGTCAGCAAATATAATTGTTAATAATCAGTGTATAATAATCTAACTTACTAAATAGTAAATTAACCAATCCTTAACCACATAATCCACAAATATATAGGTTAAGTAGTCTAAATAAGGATCTAGGATGTAACAATATGTCACTTTTGGCACTTTGATTTCTTGATCATGCCCTTTGGTTTTACAAATTCTCCCTCCCCCATCGATAACAACTTTCTTGTCATGTATGAATCATATTTTTAGTAAGTGTTTAATAACATTTGTTTTGGTAAATTTTTATGACATTTTTGTTTATAATAAGATCTAGGAAGACCATTTGAGGTATTTGGATACATTTTAAGGTATTTTTTAGTACCATAACCTCTTTATTAAGGATGCTAATTGTGATTTTGGGATGACTAAATTTTTTTACTTGGGCTATGTCATTAATTCCCAAGGAGTTCAAGTGGAATAACAAAGAAGTTACTATAGAAGGTTTTTCAAGGGATTTTCATAGTTAGATATCCCTTTGAGTGATTTATCAAAGTAATGAGATTTCAATTGGTCAAAATTAACATAGAGATTTTGAAAAATTAAAGAGGTAATGAGTTCATTCCATGTCTTAGTTGTTCCATATTTTTCACTCCCATTCTTGTTAAAGTGTGATGCACCACGAGAAGGAATTAGAGTATTATTGATGCATAAAGGGCATCTCATATCTTTTTAGAGTCATAAGCTCATATATATCTAAAGGATCATCAATTTATGATAAAGATATGTTATCCATAATGCATGCTTTAGTGAAATTCAAATAGTACCTAGTGTGTGGCATATATTGTTTCAAGACTGGACATAATAACTTGAACGTATTCCTTAAATGAAGAGATATAAATTTAAGGCAATATAAATGGTTAAGTAAACTTCAATCTTACATTTTTGATATATAGTATATTAAGGTTATAATTATTATTTTATCTTATGTTTTATTTAAAAAACCAACTCTATATTTAAAGTCTAAAATCTTTATTAATTGGAAGGTTACTATAATAATAGAGTATGCAAAGAATATATTTATGGTAAACATCATTAAGGATATTATTTTCATACTCTACTATTATGGTAACCTTCCTTAAATATATCCAAATATTTTTTAGGGAGGACTAAATGGAGAGGTCCTCTATTATTATAGTAACCTCTCCCTTGAGTCCTCTCCAAAAACATCTTACCTTGATTTGCTTATAAGTCTTGAAATACCCTGGTTTACCAACCAATGGTGTATCATGTACTACCCTCAAGACCTTATGATTTATTTTTGATTTAGATACAATATAAATTTTACCCTTATAAAGTTTGATATCCAAATATTTTTTGGAGAGGATTCAAGGGAGGGGTCCTATAATACATCATATATTTTACTACATCCCAATAGAAAAAATATAAATAGGTATTTTTAATAGGTTTTTCGTATCCCTTACCAAGTCCAAAACGTAAATGAGGGAGTATTTTTATTTATTTCATCTTTGGTATTCAAAAAATTTAGGGTAAGATTTGTATTTGTTATAGATTAAAGAGTTACTAAACATGCACACTTTTTTTATATTTCATCAGAGTTAAAGCCACCATAGGTGGCTGATTTATTTTTTAGAGTAGTGTTAGGATTCATGGGTTCCTTAAGAACATATTAAGTAATAGATACAATAGGGTCCTTAGCCTATTTTGGTAGGAAATATTTTATTTGATAGGAATTTAGTTGACTCCCAGTACCAATTAGCACCCCCAAATACATGGGAAAACTAAAATTGTGAATAAGAGCATTGAGGGATATTTGAGGAACTATGTAGTGGGGTATTAAATATCTTAGATCAAATGGATCTATATGGTGGATAATTGATACAACACCTCACATAATGTGTCCATTGGTTTGACTCATTTTGAGGCTTTGTATTTTTATGATGCTCATTATTTTGTGGACTTGGTCATCATTGATAGTATAGTGCTATGGGAAAGATATTTTGTCACATAAATTCAAGAAATATTAGAGACACTCAAGAAAAATCTCTAATGTGCACAAAACTAGAAGGAATTATATATAGATCAACATCATATTCAAATAAATTTTGAGTTTAGATACATGATTTTCTTTAGGCTATAACCCTATAGCCATTCTTATCTCAATAAAAGTGGAGCTAATAATATTTAGCATTTCTTATATGGATCTTACAAGATTAAGTAGAGGATTAGGGATTTTACTTATGATCTTATATTTATATAGCACATAATGATACATAACGTATTTCACATTTCATGCCTCAAAAGGAAATCAAATAAAATATCATTCCCTAAACTGGGTTTCTTCCTTTAGATGATTAAGGTAAATTGACCTTAGTTCTAGAAGCCATCATAGATATCAAAGAGAAGAAACTAAGAAGTAGGAGCATAAAAAAATATTTAATGTGGTGGAAATACCTACCAATATAAGATGATACATGGGAGGGTGTATATATTCATGAACATCCTAATTTGTAATTTATTAAGGAAAATCAATTATAGGAAGGGTAGACTCCAATGTCCCCTTTATATAATTAAACCAACCATAAGACCTGTGTACTATTCATTATATGTATAGGCTAAGGTATTAATAAAAAAAAATAATAATAATAATTTTAAGTCATCCTAAATTTACTTTATTTAATAACATGTAAAAAGACACTTATCTACTATTATTATAAAGGGGCCAAAAAGTAATATTCATTAACTAGGCCAAAAAGAAATATTTATCTAAAAGTTTTTTGAATGCTTTTATGGTTAGGTTAATAGGGAAAATATAAATTATTAAAGAAGATATAAGATCAAAAGGATTAATTATTCATTCTTCTTCTTTGAAATAAATACATTATTCTAGGTCAGAGATTTTGTGTTCAATTTTTCAATCAAGGATGAAAACCCTTTAGTACACAGGATTGGAGGATGAAAACCCTTTTACCCATTGAGGTGATTCCATCCATGGATCACATTTATGCTAAAAAATCAAGATTATTTTCATATTTTAGTTGGTTGGACCTTGTTATCAATTTCTAAATATTTTTGGGGGATTATCATAGGCATATATAAGGGTTTATTATTTTTTATGGGTTGTTGTATCTTAGATATGTTTTTATAAAATTAAGGAACACAAATTACTATCATTATGACAGCTACAAAGGGATTTGTGAGAGTTTTAGAGGGTTTATGGAAATAACCAACCTAAGATATTGATTTCCTACCTTGTATACCATCATTCATCTACAATATTTACCTTGTTGTACTTCTCTAATTTTGTAAAAACATTAGGTTGTAATCTAGTTGTAAAGGTTTTCTATTATCATTAATTATTTATTTAGCATCATTATTTTGGGCTATGATATATTTATTTATCAATAAATAATTTCATGAATATTATATGTGTATTTAGGTAATTGTAATAATAATTATAATTTAATATTAAATATCATTATTTAATATTATTATTTTAATATTTAGTTGATGATTCAATTTTAGGAAAAATATAAAAAATGGAATTTAGAAACTTAACCAAAAGGGACATTTCACAATCCCCTCTTTATCTTACTAGTTTTCAAGTTATCAAGGTGCATTAAGGGTTTCAAATGAAATATAATATAAAAAACAAATTTAATGGCACAAAAACCTAAGTATGATATATTATATTCCTATTCATCTATAGACACAACATGTGTAATGATTTGTTCATACACATAGTTAACCCGAAAAAGTCCAAAATAAACTTACTTGGGCACACTGTGCCATGATCCTCTTGGAGTAAAATTATTCAAAAACATAGTTTAATTTTTCATCTTATCTATCACTTAAATATTCATAATTTTTCTATTATTTTTTATCTATTTTTATCATAGTTAGTTGATACAAGTCCATGATTAATAGATGAGCACATTGTGTTATTTTCCACTTACTGAAGATATGTATATAATATATTACTAACCATGATTCTAATATTGATTCTTCCTAATCATATCTTCTTTTTAATTTCATAGATAAACATATTTGAAAAAATCAATGGTTATCCATGTTCATGCCAAGTGTATCTCTTCTTAATATTTTCCCAAATATTAACTTTATATATTGATCAATTTGTCAACTTAGAATAGTTGAATATTGTGTATATTTAGTATTATGATATTTCTAATTTTAAACCTATATAATAATATAAAACTTCGTAATTAATTTAGTATTTTTTTTAAAATATGGCTATGGGTCAACAAGACATTCCCATGGAGTTATTGCATAACATATTTAATCATATACTTAGTTCTATGTTTAACTACCAATTGATACGAGATGTTAATATTTAGGTTATATTTCATTAGGAGTATCCTACAAATATTTTGGGTAATCATAATCATATTTTTCATCTTGAAATTTTGGTATGCCATTATTATCATTGTTTGTATCTATATATTTAAAACCAATTGCACCATATTGTGGTATGGAATTTTTTTATTTCTTTTGATTTTATATATGTGATTCATCATGTGCCTCTAATGTGATAATATTAGTTTTCTTTCCTAGAATGTTAGTTTAAAAAATATTTTCCTTTGTTTATTTTTTATGTATAGTTTCATATTATCTTGAAATAGTAACCATTATAATTTCATGCTCAAATTTGATGAAGTAATGATCTTTACCCATTATTTCCCCATTGTTATTAGCCATGATTTTCTTAGTTTTTCATTGAACTATTATGAGCTAGTGTAAATTTGAAATATAAAAAAACATGTTTTGATTCCTAGTATTATTAAAAATTTAATGTATCTAATACAACATTGAGGCCTAGTAATACCACCCAAATGTTGACTATCACAATTTTTTTTTGAAAAAGTGTCATGTTAAAAATATTCACTTCATTAAAATATGCAATCCTGATATTGGTGCATTTCATTCCATTGATGTGAAGACTAAGAATCAAAGGATATATATATATAAATACCAATTTTTAGTTTCCTCCCATGGAACCATAATTTTTATATTATCCTTAAAAGTATATTGCTTTTTTTTCATCATGAGAAACACTTTCCTAAGGATGCTTTATTTATTATATTAAATTTTTTTTTTTAAGTTCTCCTTTAATTAATTTATATTTTAGTAAATTTTCCTTTTTAATTTGTTCCCTTTTTATTTTTTATTTATGTAACCTTTATTTTTTTGAATTTTTCTTTTGCAACCTTTCTTGTTTTGTTTTTCTTTTTTCAATGATTTTTTGTCTATAATATTTATTTGTGAAACATTTATTTTTATAATTTTTCCATTTTCAATAGTTCCTTTTCAATTTTTTATTTTTTTAACTTATACATTTAGAATTTATTGCTTGGTAACCATTGCTTTTTTAACTAATCTTTTATTTTGTTTGCATTTTTCCTTAGAAGTTACACCATTAAATATAACATGTTGAAGGTTATAATTATATGCAATATTATATTCAAGTGATGTAACCCTTAGGAATATATCTTAAAATTTCTTTAGCTTTTATTGTTTACTAATACTATAAGTGTTTGAACTCAAATTATGTTAGTTATCTTAAATTAGAACCTTTCCTTTGTCCTGATATATTGTATCTCTGTAGTAATATTTCTTAGTCCTTATTTGTTATATATGAATCATTTTGATACAATATAAATTCCACAATTATGAATAGAATATGAGATAGGTATTTAATTTTGTCTATAGGATTGAAATTTAGATTATAAATTTATCATGTGTTGAATCTTTCATATCATCATCATCACTATCATACCAATTTATAATGTCAAGTTCACCAATATTTTTTACCCTATTTGTTATTTTATATTTTTAATAGGTATAAAACTTGATATATCTAATCAAATGTTAATATATAACATTTAATCATAAATATGAATGTAAATTGTACTTGACTAAAATTTATTAATAAGTGGCATATGATAAAATAGTAAGTATAAATAATAATGAGATAATTAGAATTTATACTTTTTGGTTGAATTAAATTGATGTTTGATAGTGATAATTATAATAAGACATGATTTTGATAACTCAGATCTAGAGGAAGTGTCTACATATATTTTTGGATAGGTTCACACTCTCTAGATAATAATATAGGTCAGTTGATTGTGGACTTGTCCACTTCAGATATGACTATTTTTCTACATTTTATTGTGTCTAATAAGAGTGTTGAGATGCTTATATTATATATATGCCACACAAAAACTATTTTTGATTTCCTTATCTTTACATTGAAACCCCTAAGGGTACTTGTGAGACCTAAAATCCTATAAAAAGAAATGGCAAGTATAATGGGTTGAGGCTACCCCATTCACCCCACTAATGATTGACTAGTACCTATGCATCCAAAATATTTAGGAATGGAATAAATATACATGTAGTTCTCACATGTAAAGCGATTTTTCCGTTGTTCTACTTGGCTATATGTACATATCTATAGATTTTACTTTGATACTTGATAATGTTTTATCTACGCTTAATTTAAAATATATTAGACTTGGT
>JARHVA010004813.1:192500-260000 GCA_037957365.1 Torreya grandis
GAACATGTACAAGATAAGAGAGTGTTAAAAATTAATGAAAATATTAAGACCTATAGTAGTTTATTTGTGAAATTAAAATCTAAATGCACTCTTATAGATTATAATATGAGTTTGTTTAAGAAGCTCTAAAACCTATGATAAACACTTCTAAATAATACACTAAGGAGTATTATAGACTTACTATCAGAGTGGATCATGTTGAATATGTTGTTGAAAATATATTAAGATATGTGAATTGATTTCACATTGAAAATAAATATTAATTTTGTATGATCAAACTATGATATTTTGAAGCCTATCACAATGCACTAAAGGTAGAGTAAAATTTGTTGCACACAAAATAGGGAAGAACATTAAGAGGAAGAGTAATTTTAATATGTCTAATTTTTTATGGAAGAGGTTATACTACACAAATACAAAAATGTGAGGTAGGTGAATCATAATTTAATTATGGTAATGTCTAGAGAGGTAAAGTTAATTTAAGAGGTAGAGGATCCTATACATATGGATTAAGTATAGGTATTAGATGAAATGGAACATTTTTATGATGTGGTGAGACTAGCCAAAAAACATTTGAGTTTCCTCTTATGGATATTGATGGAAACATAATAACCTATGTAATTGATTATATCACATAATCACACAAATAAATTATTTTCTATGTTCATAACAAAGATGAATCAAAACATAGAAAATATTTCATGATGAAAAGAGTATTGTTGAAACCTGTGAAAGATAAAAATAGTCCTTCATAGAGGAATAATTTATTCAAAACCATTTCTAAGTCTAAAGGTAAATGTTTCAAATCAATTAGTTATAGTGGACACATATATAATATTATTTCATAACAAATGGTCAATAAAATTAATTTGATAATAATTTGCATCCAAATACATATAAGGTTTATTATTTTTTAAGGGACATTAAGTTCTAGTAGAGTAATAGTGTTTGGTGGGTTTTCATACAAGTACTCATAGAGATGAGTTTTTATGTGGCATAATGCTTATGTATTTTTGTTAATTTTTGCTCTAAATACCTTGGAATTTTGATTGTATTGCACAAAATGATTCTCATTCTAACACATATACATTTTTTAATCATGTAGTAACACATACACAAAATTATTTGAAGGATATGATTGATTAATTGGAAAATATTCAAAAAGTGTTGATGATTTTAGAAAAAGAGTTTCTGAAGGAATTGAAACGCAGTGAATGTTATGCATTAATTTCAAAAACAATACAATAAAATGAATAAGAATAAATATTTTTGTATGAGGTAAAACATATACAATATGATTTTTAATAGATTGTATCTAATTAATTTCTTAATGGATTACTGTTAATGAGAAGCATAAGTTATCACATGGATTTGATACATAATTTGAGTTTACTGAATAAATCACCACATAGATTAAATCCAAAATGGAATGCAGAGGTGAAAATATAGGTTTAAGAGTTTTTTAATAAGGTTTTAATCGAATAAATTTTGAGACCATGTGTGGTACCCATAATACTAATACCTAATAATAATGTAGAATGAATAATGTGCACGAATTCAAGAGTAATTAAAAATACTAATATAAAGTATATATTTATATTAATATACATGGATGATTTAGTGGTGTATGCACCTAAATATTCCAATCTTAATAATTATATTAACCTCATTAATTTATCCAAAAAACATATCCTTAGAAAATTAATTAAAATATTATTTCCTATAAAATATTCCATTCACCCCTTAAACCTTTCTATACCCATATGAAAAATTAATGACCCCATTAACCTAATACCAAGCCTACTTAAACAATAATATTATTTAATTAACTACCCATTATACTACTTACTAATTTAAAATTCCTATTTATTCAACTACCCCCTAGCCAACCTACTTCTCTAGCCTCTCCTACACCCCTATGAATCCTAAACCTCATTTAATCCTTATTTAGTCCCCCATTATCCCTAAACTAACCAAGAAACATCTATAGATAGAGAAGATCCTATAATATTATATAAGTATCTAAACTAGAGACTTCTAAATAATTGAAAATTTCCCTAAAATCCCTTCCACCATCTTATAAAAGCCATGCTTGGGCCATGGCCAAACTAACTTGGAAAATCCATAAGTCTGTTGAGGTATGCTCTTATTTTTGTGTTTAAGGCATTAATTTTATCATTGATTTCAAAGTATTTTGAGTATAATTTATGTCCCAAAGATGTTCTTATGATATTGTATGGTGAGTGCTCATGATGATATTGAGCATGGTTTAGTAATCTTTGAGTTATGTATGAGGTCTTGACACATTACTGTGTAAAAAGATCACGAGCCTATTCAGAGTAGTGTTTCCTTTAGATAATATTGATTGAATAATGTTATTTTTTGATATCATTAATAAATATCTTGTTTAAGTTCAAATATTTGAGTACTAGGTGTCTAGAGAATCCTAGTATATCCCTATGAGAATGTGTATGCATGAATCATAATGAAGCTTGGTGAATTATGTGAATCAGTGGAAGATCATGTGATAATATGTTGGAAACTATTTTAACTTGTGTATAAGGTATATAATCTTTTATAGAAGGTTTTTAGGTTAGTTCTTGGCTTAGTATTTGCATGAAGAGACCTAGTGAGAAGGCACAAGCTTGATTTCATGATAAGGTGAGAAGTTTAAGGATTATAAGAATAAGCTTGTAAATGTGTGATCATGGTATTATGTTTCATGAAATTAGTATGAGGTTTTGAGATAAATAAAATAGGTTTCAAGGTGTGTTCAAGGTCTAAGTGTGACTGGTAGTGTAAGGCCTAATGTGTAAAGAAACCTAGTGTGGCCTAATGAGGGTTCAAAGTCAATTTCCATGGTGATATAGCTCATGTGATATATAAAATGGGTGTGAGAGGTTATTTCAAGAGTGATCATGAAGTTTTAGGTCTTGAGTTGAATAATAAAGCATAAAAAGTGGATTTTAGGTCTCTAGATTATGCAGAGTAAAGGTTTCCAAGCCTGTCAGACACTTTTTGATGCTTGTTAGCATGTATGACTAATTCTTGGGAATTTAATACATAGGGAGAGATGGAAAATGTTACTAAATTTTTTTACAAGCATTAGGAGTTGGTTTCATGGATATAGCTTTATGAATAAATGTTAGGAATAGAAATTGGTCTAAAACCCTACTTAAACCCTCATAGTGACACAATATAGAATGTCGTGATGGAAAAGGATAAAATTGGATTTTATGACCTATTCTGATTATTTTTTCATGTATAAGACTCTATTATTATTCTGTAGGTGGTATTGTTATTTTATAAGAGTCACTGAAATCTACATGAAACCCCTTATTTCTCATCTTTTTGATGTAGCAAGTAGGGTTCACTAGATCAAAGTACGAAAATGGTTAGAGGATGATGTGTGAGAATTTTAATTTATTCCCATGTTATTTTATGAGAAATTTTAAAACCTTATATGTGCTAAACTGGTCATGAAAGATGACCTATCACTAAAATCCTAGCGAGGAAGACAATTAGAAAAACCAAGAAGAAGTGAGAATTAGAGTAAGGATATGTTGTAATGGATTATGAATGGATAAAATTACATGGGGTTATTTTTAAATACTCATAAAACATTTCCATATTAATTATATGTTTTGGAGTCCATTTAAAAAGTTGAAAATGTTGATCACGAGATGACCTGTCTAGTGAAGATGAGATAATGAAGGTGTAAGGTTTAGAGATTGGTCTATATATTTCATATTTTCCATTAAAAATATTTTTATTTGTGTTTCTATATGTTATAAATATGTATAATTATCATAATCATGAATACTTACTTATTCATTATGTATACACAAGTGCTGGAATGCATGTTCACCATGACTAATTCTCAACGTAAAAATGGTAGTTCTAGGTGTTCAAGATGGAGTGAATAGTTTAAGACCATATGATAGGATTTAATGTATATATTTAAAATTTTGATTTTTTTTGGTATGTATATGACCTATAAATTATTTATAAAAGGTTTATATTTAGGTTAAGAAGTTGAAATATGGAAGCCAAAATGGTTTATCTAGATGTGCAAGGATTGTGAGAGAGAAGGTCAATAGATTGAGCTATAAGACCAATGGTTAACACTATATATTATGATATATATGATTAAATATGTTATATATGTCACATAGGAACTATTAATGTGAATAATTATTTTTTTAAGTATTCTTACAGGAGTTGAAAATAACATTTATCATGATTGTGTTGTTAGGCTTGTTGGCATTTCTGAGTAGTCATCTAGCAAAGATGAGTTTTAAGTGATATACAAAGAATTAAATAATAAAATACACATGAATATATTATATAGGTCTCATAGGTTCATTTTAATAAATTTTTATTCATGATAAATGCCTATGAATGTGAGAAAATTCAAAGGTTCTTGATTGGATATTGAAGGTTTTTGTAGTTATAAGTGAACATATGAAAGTGATCAGTCTGAGGTATTTTTACATATATGGTGTAGTATAATAGACATTATGTTGACACTAAGGTCATGGAGGTTATATCCATGTTATTTTTTGATTGTTTTATGTGTAAAATTTGAGTCTATTATTCATATTCTCAATATAGACTTTCTAGCAGTGAGAAGGGATAATTGTGAGTAGGCCTAATAGCATCGTTCAAGGAGGGAAACAAGATAAATGGTATTGGGGACCAAAATTGAGATTATTAGGGGCCTAATTGAATTATTTTTGAATTTTATAATCCATGTAAGGAGTATTAAAATTTTACAAGGTGGTCAAGGTGAAATGTGTGCCCTGAGAAGGCCTAATTACATTAGGTCTCTATTAGGCCTAATGGAGGTTTTGGTCCTTATGAGTAATGACCAACCTATGTAGTGAGTGATTCACTTTTGAAATATGTTTATTAACATATTTAAAGGGTGATATAACTATGGATATATTTATTCACAACCAGGTTGGGTGAGACTAAGAGTCAAGTTTAAAAAGAGGGCATAATAAGCCTATTTGGGCTTGTAATAGAAAAGAGAGTGCAAGCGAATAAAAGAACACCTTGAGGAGTAGACAGAGGTCATATAAACCATTAAATGGGAGTATAGGATCATTCATGAACATCCAATATATGTTTTTATTATGATGACAATGTCAATTAACCTAATAATGCTAGTAAGAGACATGATTGAGTGAAGAAGCCTAAAGGTTGTTTTGAGAGGGGTATAAGGTTGAGAAGAGCTAAATGAGTTGAATATTTTTTTATATAATGTCAGATATAGATCATAGATGTGTTATTGATTAATTATAGTGAGTGAAATTTAGATAGATTAGATAGATATTTGAGTAAGAGGTCACTATTTATTGGTTGAATAACATGGTGTCTTGAGGTGATCAATTTGATCTTAGCTGAGTTAGTCTTTTATCAAGAAGGAGTGAGATCTACCTTGCAAGTTGGATTTTACATAGGTGTTATTTAAGTGGCTAAGTTTTTTCTAGGGTTAATTTTAGTGAGCCATATAAAAAATCAATGGAGGTCTTAAGGCAAATCAGATTGACAATGGTGGTGAATCAGTTGAGAAAGCTTATCATTACATGGGAAAAACATGTGATGCCACATAGTGAATGATGTAGGAAAATTATAGTAGTGTGTAGATAAATTCCTGGACAAAATACTTGAATGATATCATGCCACATGGTTTGGGTGGATGTAGGTATCATTTATTCAAATGTCATGATGGTATAGGCAAACATTAACATCATGCAAATGAACATTTGTATAATGCAGATAGATGTCAATGACATGTTAATGGATGCAAAATGCCACAACATGGTGATGGAGCTCATACACATTATGTATTATCATTTGTATACACACATCATGTATTATGGTTTTTTTCATGGCCCTAACACTCATCCACATCATGATGATGAACACCGATGTGATACATGTGTTTGTCTAGGATATGCAAAAATATACTAGCATTGTGTGCTCACCACATGACTTCATGAATATTAAAGGTTAATTAGAGTATTTATAGTGTATATCCCTAATGATAAGGTGCATGGGTATGCATATGGGATTATTATCCACCAAAATTGTGCATATAATATTATTATCCACCATACTTGGATGTCACTAGTCTGTGGGCATGTTTATATGCCACTATCTACGGGTATACATTAGTCAAATATGAGTATCTATTGGTAGGATACGGATGTCTACCAACAAATTATGGGCATTCATCAACCAATTATGGGAATCCACTATCCAACTACAAGCATCTTATAGTAGGCTATGAGCATCTACCAGTAGGGTTTGGGAGTCCATTAATAGGTTGTGAGCATCTATCAGTAGGCATCCCATGGGCGTCTACCTAGATTCTTTAGGTAGATGCCCACAAACTATCAGCATCTACTCAAAGGATACCAACACCCACCCATATAATTGTATACTATCTACATCTACTTAATGATATATGGAAAATTCTTTAGGATTATATTTCAAGGTATCGGTGAACTACATTTATATGAGGAAATTTATATTCAAATCTAGGAAAACCTCTCCTCAAAATTAACTTTGACCCCAAAAATTTAGGTGATCCTACCCTATTTTCCACTCCACAAAAAATAACAAATGTTTACTTCAAAAGATGGAATATTTTTAGATTAACAAAGATTCACCATTAAAAAAAACCATGGTTGGTGTTGATTCACTTAGGGGGTTGGTACCTCCTTGCAAGTTAGTACTTGTTAAAGACTAGTTGAGTGGGTGTTTGATTAGGTAGGGGTTGGTGTTCTTTATAGAGTTAGTGATTCACTAAATTTGGATCTTTTCATTATATGAATATAGTCCATTTTTATGGTTTAGTGGGTTTTATCCCCCTTGAGGGTTTCCCACATAAATGTTGTGTTTTGTGCTTCACAGTCTTATGTATGCTTATTTATACATTGGTTGATCTATGTCATTTAATGAATGCCTCATAGGTGATAAGTGGAATGATCGGCATGTTTTAAAGACATTGATTTACCCCCTCCCCTTCTCAATGGTTATGATTCTAATAAGTGGTACTAGAGAAAGCCCTTTACTTTAAGTATGATGATGTTAATGCTTATCATGTTATAATGATGGTCAACCAAAGAATGATGGTACTAGTAAAGTTGAATAAGAAGAATAAGGATGACAAGATGAGGTATGATCAACACTTAAACCAAGGTGAGTTATGTGGTACTATAGGACATAAGTCAAATTTGAAAGAATGTAAAAAATGTTATTTACCAACTCAAAAGGATGTGTTGAATCTGAGTCAAAGGTCAAACCTAATTTGACAATCAAAAGTACATTTAATACATGTTGAGAGAAAGGTACATGTCAAGTCATCAAGGTGTCTTGCAGAACCTTGTTCTAAGACTTGTAAGAAGGTATGTACAGATATCTTAGTGAAGTAAGTAAGCATAGGTGGTTGAGAAGTTGTGATTTTAAGATATGGGTTACAAGTTATTTGTATGATGATTTGATCAAACCATGTCACATCCATGTTAGTGTATGAATATTTCATGGAGATAAGGGGAGTACATCATGCTCCAAGAGTAGGTATGTATGCCAAGAATATTTGTAGTAATCATGAAGATGGTTATGAGTCTGATCTATGTTAAGATTTGGAATTAATTTCAAGAGATTATTAAAGGTGGTTAATTGTGCAAAATGTGAGTTTCTTATATACATAATGAGATTAGGTTTAATTTTTTAAGAAATATTATGAGGGTATGAAGTATAAAAAGGGGGAACTTGTGTGTTCACTTTTTTTAGTTTAATATTTTTAAATTTTGAAGATGCATATAATTGTAAAAATACCCAAGAATATGTTTCTACCTTATGGTCATGATCATTGGTGGACTAGGGTATTTGAAGCATATGACATGACTGGCATGTAATGAAGTCTTCATGACTTTATAACCTAGAATATCTTTCATGAAATGAATAAATTTGTAAAGACTAGTGAATTTTAATAAACTTCATATGGAATGTCTTAAAATGAACCATGTGGAATTTAGTGATCTTGGTGAATGTCAAATTGAGATTAGGATCATGTAATGCAACTGGACATTGTTTGAAGTCCTTGATAAAGTGTGTGAAGTACAAGACTAATCAGATTATTATTAATTATAGGTTTGATATGCCATAAAAATCTTGATAGAGTTTAATGATCATTTGAAAAAGATCTGCCATAGATATTAATGTCTCATAGACCTAATAGGTAGTTTTTTAAGTGGAAGTTATTTTGAGCTAGTTTAAGACATGATGGCTTGTAAAACATAAAGGGTATGTATTTTTACATGAAAATTATTTTGATATGACCTATGGATAGTAAATATGTTTGTTTATATATTAATAATATTATTCATTTGAATAATTCTATTATTTACAGACATGCCTAATGTGTGTAGGTCTCTATAAGATGTAATTGAAGATGGTCTAAGAAGATGATTTGTTAAAAAGGGAGTTACTTATTTAGGTTTTACCATATATCAAGTAAGAAGAGTGATGTTCATGTTTATTAAAGCCTATGATGGTTTGGACAAACTTCAAAGGAGAGAATGGTCTTAGGGGGAGCTTTGTAGCTCTATGATTAAGAAATTATCTACTTCAGTAGATATGAGCCTAAGGTGATGTGAGCTTCTATTTGGATTGATCAAATGAAGAATAATATTTTTTTGAAGAGAAAATGTGTGTTTTTATTTGATCCAATTACAAGGATCAGTAGTATTCTTATAAATTACCCTTTATAATTAATGTCAAAGGGGTCGAAAGACTTGATTGGGAGAAAGACCAGATTGGAGAGATGAGAATGATCTACTTTGTTAGAGTGTTTAAAATTAATGAAAAATAGGGAGATTGTTCAAGTATGTTCATTTTTTTGTGTTTAAGGCATTAATGTTGTAATTTATGTCTTATAAATGTTCTTATGATGTTTCATGGTGAGTGTTCATGATGATATAGAGTCTGGTTTAGTAGTCTTTGATTTCTATGTGATATCTTGGAACATTATTATGGTGTAAAAATCTCATGATCCTATTGAGAGTAGTGTTATATTAATTATATTTTTTTATATCATTTATAGATAGCTTGTTTTACTTTAAATCTTTGAGTACTAGGTGTCTTGAGAAGCCTAGTCTAGCCATATGAGAAGGTGTTTACATGAATAATAATGAAGCTTGGTAAATTGTGACAATAAATGGTAGATCATGTGTGAATATTTTGGAAACTATGATAACATGTGAATAATATATATATAATTTCAAAGGAGGTTCTTTAGTCAGTTCTTGGCTTAGTCTTTGCATGAAGAAACCTAATCAGAAGGCACACGCTTGGTTGCATGATGAGGTGAGCATTCTAAGGATTGTAAGAATAAACTTGTTAGTTTGTGATGATGGTATGAGGTTTTATTACAATATTATGAGGTTTTTAGATCAATTAAAAATGTTTTAAGTTATGTTTAAGGTTTAAGTATGATTGGTAGTTCAAGGCCTAATGTGTAAAAATACCTAGAGTGGCCTAATGATGGGTCCAAGTTAGTTTACAAGGTTATATATCTCATGTGAGATTTTATATAGGTTTTAAAGGTTATTTTGATACTTATCATGAATTTTCAATTCTTGAGTTGAATAAGGAATCATAAAAAGTGGATTTAAGGTCTCTAGAGTATGCAAAGTAAATGTTTCCAAGCCTGAAAGATAATTTTTTATTCTTGTTGGTACATGTGACTATTGCATGGGAAGATTATATATTAGAGAGAGAATTAAAATGGTCCTAAAAAATTATTATAATTAGGAGTTGTTTTTAGGGACATATATTTATGAACAAATGTTAAGAATGGAAATTGGTCTATAACCCTACTAAAATCCTCATAGTGACCCGATATGGAAGATATTGATTTAAATGGATCATAATGGATTTTATAATATATTTTTATTAATGTAACATGTATATGACTTTATAATTTTTATCCAAATTATATTATTCTATCATGAGTGAGTGGAAGCTATAGGAAACCCTTTATATCTCATGTTTTTGATGTAATAGGTAGGATTGATCAGGTCAAAGCATATAAATTATTGGAAGATGATGTGTGATAATTTTATTTTGTTACCATGTTATTTTATGATCATTTATATACCTTAAATATTATAAATTTATCATGAAAGATGACCTATCATTAAAAAGCCTAGTGATGAAGATAGTCAAAAATCTAGATATAAGTGAGAATGAGACTAGCGATTCATTTTCATGGATTAGGAATGGATAAAATTACTTGGGGTTGTTTAAAATACTTATAAAATATTTAAATATTTTTTATGTGTTTTTTAGGCCATTTAAAAAGTTGAAAATATTGCTCACAAGATGACCTATCTAGTGAAGATGAGATATTGAAGGTGTAAGAATCAAAGATTGGTCTATATATTTCATATTTTCCCTTATAAATTTATATATTCATGTTAATATATGTTATAAATATGTCTAATTATCATAATAATAAATCAATAATTATTTATTATGTATACACAGGTGTTGGAGTGCACTTTCAGCATGACTAGTTCTCAAGGTAGAATGGCAATTTTGGGTATGCAAGATGAAGTGAAGAGTTTAAGACTTTATGAGATTATTTAATGTATATAGCTCAAATTTAAATGTATTTTTTATGTATAAAATATATAAATTATTTATATAATTTTTATATATAGTTTAAGAAGCTGAAATATGGAAGCCAAAATTCCTTATCTGGTTATGTAAGGACTGTGAGAGAGAAGGTCAATAGATTGGTCTTATGACCAATGGTTGAAAATATATATTGTGATATATATATATAATTAAATGTTTTATATATTTCACATAATATATATTATTTTTCATAATTTTTATTTTTAATTATCCCTATATGATTTGAAAACAACATTCATCATGGTCATATTCTCAGGCTTGTTGGCAATTCTATGTAGTCATCTAGTAGAGATGAGTTTGAAGTGATATGAACATAATTAAAGAATAAAATTCACATTAATTTGTCATATATTTCTAATATTTTCATTTTAATAAATTTTTATTCATGATAAATGCCTATGAATGTGTGAAAATTCAAAGGTTCTTGATTGGGTTTTAAAGCATGTTTGCAGTTCTGAGTGAGCATATGAAAGGGATAAATTTGACATACTTTGACATATATGGTGTATTATAATGTACATAATGATAAATATTAGGTAATTTAGGTTCTATCCATGTTATTTTTTTATTGGTTTATGTGTAAACATTGAGTGTATTCTTCATATTCTTAGGATAGACTTTGTAGCAGTGAGAAGGGTTAATTGTGAGTAGGCCTAATGGCATGGTTAAAGGAGTGAAATAATATAAATCATGTTGGGGACTCAAGGTTATATCATCAATGGTATAATTTAAGTTTATTTTAAGTGATTCATCCATGTAAGTATGCTTAAAATTTTCCAAGGTGGTCAAGATAAAGCATGTGCCTTGAAAAGGCCTAAGTACATTAGGT
This sequence comes from Torreya grandis, assembly GCA_037957365.1. Classification (NCBI taxonomy): domain Eukaryota; kingdom Viridiplantae; phylum Streptophyta; class Pinopsida; order Cupressales; family Taxaceae; genus Torreya; species Torreya grandis. The sequence goes on from JARHVA010004813.1 coordinate 204,046, forward strand.
CTCTAGTAGGCCTAATGGCTGTTTTGGTTCTTATGAGTAATGACCAACCTATGTATTGAGTTTTTAAATTTAAAAATTTTTGTATTGGCCTATTTCAAGTGTGATAAAATTATGTAGATATGTTTTTATAACAAATGTGGGTGATAGCAAGAGTCATGTATAAAAATAAGGCATAATAGGCCTATTTGGGATTGTAAGACAAAAGAGAGTGAAAAAAAATAAAAGATAACCTTGAAGAGTATAAATATGTCATTTATACCATAATATTGGAGTATATGATCTCATGAATATCCAATATCAAATCTGAGTATGATGATAAGGTCATTTGACCTAATAAACCTAGTAAGAGGCATGATTGAGCGAAAAAGCTTAGAGGTTGTTTTGGTAGAAGGATGAAAAGAGCTAAATGAATTGATTATATTTTGATATAATATATTATTTACATAATATATGTGTTTTTTGTGTATGTTAGTGGTTTAAATTTATATAGATCAAATAGAGATCCAAAAAAGAGGTCACCATATATTGGTTAAGTAACAAGGTGTCTTGAGGTGATCAAGATGATCTTAGCTGAGTTAGTGCTTTATTATGGAGTGAAAGATGGATTCCAAGTTTAAGGTTGAATAAGTTTTCTTGAATTGGTTTATTGAGTTCTAAGTCACTTAGTGGGTTGGTGCCTCCTTGTAAGTTGGTGTTTACTAAAGACTAGTTGAGTGAGTGCTTGACAAGGTAAGGGTTGGTTCTCCTTGTAAATTTGGTGATTCACTAAATTTGGATTTTTTCATTATAGTAATGTAATAAATTTGTAAGTTTCAGTGGGTTTTATCCCCCTTGAGGTTTTACCACATATATTATGTGTTTTTTGCTTCATGGTAATGTGTATTATTGCTTATACAATGGTTGATCTATGTGATTGAATGAATGTTTCATAAGTGATAAATGGAATGAAATTTATGTTTTGAAGACACTAATTTATCCCCCCCTCATTTTATATACTTAAAAAACATTCCTCATTATAATTTCATACTCATCCATCCTAAATAATCCTCATACTCTTGAAAATCCATTCAACTATCTTAGGAAACCATTAGAGTCATTTTGAAGCCACAAGCAACCAATCTGCATTCAATCAATTTTGTATTAGAATAAGTTTGAATGTCTTGGATATAATCCATAAGGGACATGTTGATGGTAATATTTCACTCTTAATTATTGATTATTCCTTTATTTCCCTCCTTTTTATGTTATTGTGTTGTTGGGTTTAACTTAATATTTTTAGTAGTTTTGATCAATAACTCAAAAATAAAATCATACATTAGTGACCACGATGGGATAAACCCTTAAATTTACCTATTTTTATTATTAGAAATGTTTTTCAAAATTATAGGATTGATTGGATGAAGAAAGAGCTCCAAAATTGATCAAATTTTCATGTATAGGTGAAAAGTTGTTTTTCTCTACAAATCATGTTATTGTAATATCAGTTTCACCTAACAATCAGTCATTTTGCACTAAAAATCCTTTTTTAACTACTAATAGTTTGTTGTTTTGATAGGTTTTAAACATTCAGAAATATCATAGATTAAAAAAGGTAATTTTTTTATAAAGTTGTGGTTCTACTATCTAAGTTGTGATTTTATAATTCTTAAGAGAAAGTCATCAATATTACATAGATATTTACCCTTTTGTAGTTTTATATTAACTTACTTACTTGTCAAGGATAAATATAAAATATAAAACCTTTAACCTTAGTAGTTTATTATGTCATTTGATACAACTACTACACAGTTGTGATATTGTCATATAAGTCATGATATTGCCCTCAAGAATAAAATTTTTTCCTTTTTGATTAAAACCCTCAAGTTAGCCTACTAACCATTGATTTTTTAACCATTTTATGTCTCTATTTGTTTGTATTTATATATAGGAGGTAAAATTTTCATCCATATATATCTCTACACTTAGTATACAATATCGTAGATTTACAGTCATGATATTGTCATCTAAGTCATGATATTACCTAACAAAATAATGATTTTTCATTTTTATTAAAGATGATAGGTTAATATAATAACACTCGATTGTTTAACACATTTCTATCTATGTGTTTGTATTGTCTATTCATAGGAATAAGGAAGGACAACCTAGAATTATATAAAGCATCTATGCATACCTCTTCTGCCACCTGATTCAAAGTTGCCACTTTCTAGTCATGTTTTTGCTTAAAATAGGTGAATTGGTTTATTTTAATAAGTATTTAGGACTTAGATACATAGGTAATAAATATTAAATTATGATACTTTAAATTATTCCCTACATATATCTATAGCTAGGTAGAACTTTTAATCTTTGAAAAAAAGTAGATCGAGTTTAGTAATATTGCCTAATATAATCGTTCTTGTTCATAAATAAATGATTTTGATCCAAGAAATTTTAATAATATATTTTCACACATAAACTTTTATTTAAATCATTTTGAACATATGTTTAGTCTTTTGTAAATATTTTTATCATATTTTTAATATTTTGATTAGTGATTTAATAGTTTTGGGAATATTGGTGTATTATTCCTAATTTAGTTAAGGGATCAGAGTAATAAAATTAGTAAATAAATATGAAATAATTAAGATATTGATTTATATAATTTGAATCTTTCTAAAAAAATTAATAAGGGAGAGAAAATAAGAATTAGCTGTAAACTGACTGAGATGACTATTGTAGGGTCTAAAATTCACTATGCAAAACTGAGACACTATTATAAATCAGTCTTTAGACTCCATTTTATGATTTGATAGGAGCACTAAAATAAGATATCCTATGTTACGATGCTATAGTCCTCTTTTTTTTCTATTGTCTAGGAGATTTAAGTTATCTTTGTTTTGTTTATTGTGTCTGTGTAAGCCTTCCTATGAAATTTTGATTGTTGGATGTCTAAATAACTCCATGTAGAGTTGACTTAGTCTTAAAACCATAGATTCCATTATGTTTTACTAATATTAGAGAAAGAGGGGGTTAGTGTGTGTAAGATACACTGAACGTGTATCCACAACCCTTATGTGGCCACACTACCTACATACCAATACTTTGAAGAGGCATCAAGCCATATGTAGTTCTCCCACTTGATGTGATATGTGAAATTATGTGTATCAAAATATTAAATGCCAAAAATGGTGTGATTTAGGTGGATATGAATTGGTGTAAGGATTTGAATAAGCTTGTAGTAGTATTGGATGACTATATGTCGATAATGGGGAATATTGTCTGAGTGGTTTTCCTTGTATTCTTGCTTGCTTTTTAATTATTGACAACCCCTTCTAAATGACCTTTGAATGGGATTTTACAAGGATGTATTGGTAATGGCTTGAATGTTCTCACATTAGGATAATAAGAAGAGGGATAATAACAAGAAGGAATTGACTATTGGAGGCAAAAATTCACTTGGGTAGGAGCATTGAAAGTGGACACTCGATGGCCCAGTGTTATAATCCAAGTCAAGTGAAATAGTCCTAAGCTAATGGGACCTAGGTAGATAGATTTATCATGGAAAGAGTAGTTTGGCTAAGCTAGGATTAGGTCTAAAAGGCTACTAATGACTAGGAATCAATGAAAAGAACCTATGAGGGTCATGATAGAAAGCAAGAGGGACCTATGGTTTGGGTGTCATTAGCCACACTCAAGTTACTAATTTTCACATTTTATATGACTACATTTTCCCCTAATTTATGTTACTGATGTAACAAAGTGAAATATTTAGATCAAGGAAAAATAAAAAATGTACCTAAATATACCTACAAGGGTGAAGCTCATGAAGCTATGTGATATTGGGTGTGCGTAGAGAGAGCATGTTGTGAATTGAAAATATATAAGAGAAAATAAAGAGTAGATTTGTTATTAATAGATATGTTATATCTAAAATAAAAAAATATAGATTTAGGTAGGAGAGAGAGAGTAAGATAAAGGAATAAATACACCTCATTGGATCTATGAACCAATAAAAAACATGTTGTGATGGTAAGTGATGTTGAGTAATGCTTAGTAATGTTAGATGATGCTTTACCAAGAGTAATATCATGAATGGAGTTGACTACTTAATTCTCTGAGAGTGGATCAATAATTCAAACTTAGGCCCTTTATCTCCATCATATCCCACTAAGTGAAGTTACATGATTATGTAATTTCTATGCAATGTCTGGACTATGTGTCCAATCCATCTGAGTAGGTGGATCAAGAATACAAAGGCTAGTTATTCCTTTGGCTCCATCATTACCCTATGAAGTGAAACTATGAATTGATACCAGTATGAAATATGTGTCATATTAGATGGATCTTGAAGCCCATGCTATTTAATCTAATAATATGGTGTGGATAGCTAAATGTGTGCTCAAAACTAGGCCACTCTTGGACAACTTAGAAAAGGTGGAGATTAGGATTGTATAAACACAGTCCAAAATTGGGCTATAGGATTATGTGGAAGCCACTCAAAAATGTAAAAGTTAGGATCATATTATATCCACTCTAAAATAATGGAAACCACTTGTAAATGGAGTAAGGAACACAACTATTCAGAATGCTTTAGTAATATGCTAAATTCAAAAAGAAAATAAGACAAATGTGTCATGCACATTCCCTCCAATCACTGGTGTTTAAAACATGGATTATAATTTCAAAGTTATACCAAATACTTAATATAAAATGGAAATGAGATCTATCATGTTGCACATGATGCCCCCTATATATGGATTCTTTTTAAAAAATTGTACTAAAACTAATGTATCTGAACTAGTCTGAATGTTTAAAGTTGTAGCTAAACCTACATTTCTACCTGTGTTTGGAAAATATGATTTTTATACTATTTGGATGAGAGAACCAAAAATGGGCACCCTACTATCTGATGCTATAGTCTAATCTTTGCGTTGTTATCCTAGGATAATTTTGATGATTTTTCTATAATTTTTACTATCTATCTGGTTTGTTCTACCTAGTATTAATTCTGGTTGTTGTTTTAAGTGTTTTAAATTCTACTTTTTTGACCGTTAGGAGATATAATCTCTATGAAAAAACCCCTATTTGTTTCCCCATCTTCTAAGGGTAGGAATTAATACCCTATAATTAATTCCCTTAGAATAAAAAACCTTATAAATGTGTTATGTTGCAAAGATACATGATATAGTAATGATAATTGACAATATATCTCAAGATATATCATGGTTTGTAATGAGAGATTATTATATCAATAGGGGTCTGCCTAGATAGATATAAAAATGTAATAGCATGTACAATTTACTAAATTAGAATTAGAATTTAAATTAGTTGTTATTTTTTAGTTGTTAGTTGTCAAGGAGGGATAGAGCATGATGTCCATCATGGCATCTAAGAAATCAAGATAATGCATCATATGGATCATGGCATTGAAAACAATAAGAATCAACAAGAAAGAAAGCACACAAGGAAAGAAGTAAGAATCATACAAGGTTGGCCAAGGGGCCAAACAAATAAGGGACATGGGCACATGTCACTCAAAATGAAAAGTAAGCATATAAGGCATGTTAAAATGCCACATACACATATAATTGAAACAAGCAAGGTTGGCATGAAATCCATAATCTGATAGGAGAGTATAGGCAAAGGACATTAGAAAATGTCTTAAGGCACATACAGGAGACAAAATAGAAAATAATAAATGCAATCACATCTAGCTACACTATGTAAGAGTGAAATAATGTAAAATCTAGAAAAAATATCACATTTAATTAATTATAGAAATAATTGAGAGTATGTAAGACATGTTATTACAATACTAGGTATATGCTAAGAAATACACAAGTTTCATATACTAGTGAAATGTCAATATAGTAATCTATGTAAGCTAGTAAGTATTGTACATCAACATGATACCTAGAGTATGTGGTGTAGGAATGGCGTAACCTAGAAGGTGTAATCATGTAGACAAAGCCCCCAATGGATATGTATATTGATGTGTGTCTTGAATGTAGAAGTAGGATTCACCCTCAATGGGTAGAGTGAAGTGATCAAGGATTTGGAAGTCACTATACACACTCAAAGAAGATCAAGTGAAGCATGGCAATGTAGATAAATGGACAAAAAATAAAATATAATAGAAAGTTTATGTCTATCATAAAGTATAAATGTAAATCTTGGATAATGCATATAATTAAAATGTTTTTAAATTTTGAATATTTGAATGCTTTTTGTATTTTGAAATGTTATAGTGTTTTTGGTATTTTTGAAATGTTATATTGTTTTTGGTATTTTTGAAATAAGCTATGTATAATAAATCATAATAATACTATGTACAAGAAATATTGAGCAACTATGTACAAAAAATAATGAGAAGAGATGATACTAACCAATGAGTCTCATGATAGACTCCCTATCATGATGTCCTGTATCAAGGAGAGGAATCATACATGATCATGAAGCATGATGGAAGGGTTGAGAATATGGTTGTGAAATTTGTGTATGTTGTAAGTTCTCTAAAATATTTTAAGTAAAAACCAACTATGGGGTCCCCCTATAACTCTAAGACGTGGATAAAACTATAGGGCTCTTTGGGACCCATCTAGTAGTAGGAGAAGCTCTCTGAACATGTGCTCTATGAGTGGATGCATGAAAACTCAATGATACTACCCTGGGTGTGAACACTATAGCTGGAAGCTATTTAAAATCCTAAAACTATGGTTCCTTTGAAAGAGACCTATATGGAAGTGTATAAACTCTCTATATTGGTGATGGAGGACTCAACTATGTCTAAATTTAAACTAGAGGAAAAACTAAAATTGGTGGAGAAACTAAAATTGGTGACTACAAAGTAGAAGATGAATCTAAAGTGGGGAGTGGTAACTCATATGGAACCTCACCAACTATGACAACCTAATTATCATGAATGAATTTCATGTATCTATGACCTATAGAAGGTAGTACTTAAAGATTCTAAATCCATGATCAACCAAGTAACATATTAAAAACTCCTACACTGGGAACAATAGTAAATGTCTTGGCCACATGTGTTAGACCAACCTATAAAGGAAGTAAAATCTCACTTAATGAACTCTATATGTGCCCATTGAATTTGCTAATAATTATGTCTATCAGGGTAATATCCTACTCTATATATCCCAAATGTTGTAATAATGTTATAGTGTAAATGTTTACATTGGATCCATTATCGATGAGAACATTATGAATATGATGATTATGAATGTAAGATCTGATGAAGAGTGCATGATAATGTGAATCATCCTTGACTATCTCCTACTCTGAGAAGGAGATGGAAGGTTTACCTAGAACTCTACAACTCTATAACTATATACACCAACCATGTTTCTTAAAGGATATAACTCAACTGAAGGTGTCATGTATGTATCTAGTGGGGGATGTGCATGATATGTATGGTGAACACCTAATGTATCCCCTATATATTATTTAAAATTATATGAAAAAGGATCTAAAAATATTTTCAAAGCTTTCTCCTATGTTTTCTTTGCCTAAGGAGGCTAAATTGAAGCGCTAAGATCAATAGTATTGTCATCTATCAATTCCTATATCTTATGTTTCAAACTGATGCATTTGTTTATTATATGGCTTGGTGCCCTATGAAACTCACAAAATGCATGTTGATCATATCCCCATGAAAGAGGCTTTGTTGGATCAACATCTATAATAGGAGGGAGAGATATGATATTACATTCCAATAACTACTATAAAACTCTGGTTGGAGAAACTAGTAGATTGGTAAAAGTTCACTGAGGAGGTGTTGATAAGACCACTCATTGAGGGGCCTCTAAAGCTGCATTGAGTGTAGGTTAATTTTGACTCTTTTTATCATTGACCTTGACTTTGTATGTGATTTTGATATTAATCTTGTCTGTTATTTATAATACACTTATGTACTTGATTTTTCCCATCCAAATTAGTTTGACTTCCATTTCCTTTAGTGTGTGACATAATTCAATGAAGGAAGAGAACCTTTTGAACATTATTGATTCATGTAAAGATGGTAGAAGACTCTATTTTAATATATCTTATATTTTTTTATTATTCATGCAGTTAGTTATCTTCTCAAAATAGTCTTATATCAAATAACATAATATGTGAGATGCTCATTTGATCTTTGTTTCTATTGTGTAACTTAGGTATGTGAAACCTTATCACCAATCTTAATACTAAAATGAACTAGGAACATGTTGGCTAAAGGATTGAATATATTGACTGACTAATTTGATAGACTATAGAACCATTGTAAATCATAATTCTTTAGAATCCATGGAAGTATCTTGGTTATTAACTAGTCATTTGGTACATAATATGGTCATGTTGAGTGAAAGGCTCTTAATTGTGTCTCTGGATCACTGTTGCCATCATATAGAGTGAGATTGGGTTTAAAAAAACCTTGTGGCAAGGGTGTTAAAGCAATATGACATGCTAATGGTGTACACAGTAAAACAAGAGAATCCAAAGCCTGCATAGGTCTAGAGGTACCCTGTTCAAGATGTATAACCTTAGATTGAAGAGATATTATCTCTTACATAAGGGCTACCACATCAAGAGACAAAGATGTACTAGATATAGGTAGTAGCATTAAGGTAGGTTGGGTTGTTATAGGGGGATTTTGAGACATAGTTTACCCTCATAATTTATAACTAGTTTCTATATGGTTTGAGAAGATTGACCATTGTTTAATGTTTTTTGTTCCTCTTGTAGTATTTTAAGCATGTCATCTTGCATGTCTGGATGTTTAGTTAGGAGTTATTGAAGTTCCTTTTATTAGTTTCATCAAAATTGGTGTATTGAGCCATTATGAAGGTAGGAGAAAAAATTGAAAATTAATTGAATTTTTTTAATAATCTGTAAGAAGTGAGGTGATATGGAATGAAATTAATAAATATAGGAAATGTAAGGTCTTAAAAACAACAAACTAAAAAGTACATAAAAAGGATACAAATCTCAAAAACATGTAAGGTAATATCTCAAGAAGCAAATAAGAGCTAGTACATGAAACTAGGGTTTTGAATGAAATTATTTTGAAAATTACTAAGTAATTTTAAAATTTGATGCAAATTTTGATTTAAATATGTAATTAAAAAATTAGAAAAATATAGGAAAAATACTAGGAAAATACCAGGACCTAGTATGGGCAACTAGGGTTTGAAAGAAAATTATTTTAAAATAACTAAAAAAATTTAAAATTTAATGATAATTTATGATTTAATTATGTAGGTAAAAAATTGTAAAAATATAGGAAAAAATTAGTAAAAAATTTAACCTAGGGTTTCTATGTGTTTTATGCACAAACGAAGTAAGTCAACTTCACCAAAATGATTTAATAGGTTTGGGAATATTGGTGTATTATTACTAATTTAGTTAAGGGTATGGAGTAATGAAATAAGTAAATAAATATGCAATAATTAAGCTACTAATTTGTATAATTTGAATCTTTCTAGAATAGTAATAAGGGAGAGAAAATAAGACTTAGCTAGAAACTAAACAAGATCACTGTTGTATGGTCTAAAATTCATTATACAATATTGGGACACTATCATAAATTAGGATATGTACTTTATTTTATGATTAGATAAGAGTAATAAAATAGAACACCATGGGGTCTAGTGCTATAGTTCTATTCTATCACTATTGTCTAGGAGATCTAGGTTTTTTAGGTTTTATTTGTTGTGTATGTGTGAGCTTACCTATGAAATTTTGACTATCAGATGTCTGTGGAACTCTTTGTAGAGATGATTTAGTATTCAAACCCTAAAATCCATCGTGCTTTGACAAGCTTTGAGAAAGAGGGGGTTAGTGTGTATAATATGCAATAAACATGTATCCACACCCCTTGTGTGGGCACATTGCCTACATACCAATACTCTGAAGATGGATCAAGCCATATATAGTTCTCCCACTTGATGTGATTTGTATAATTGTGTGTATGAAAATGGAAAATTATAAAACTAGTGTGTTTGAAGTGGCTAGGGACTAGTGTAAGTATTTTAGTATTCATTTAGTAGTATTATCTAGCTATATGTAGAGAATAGGGAAAATTTCCTAAGTGGTTTTTCTTATATTCTTTATTTCTTTGTGATAATTACCAACCCCTTATAAATGACCTTTGAATGGGATTTTATAGGGATCTATTGGTCATGGGTTGAATGTGCTTACATTAATTTGACAAGAAGAGGGATAGGAATAGGAAGGAACTAACTTTTGGGGGTAAACATACACTTGGAAAGGAGTGTTGAAAGCAGACACTAAAGGTCCTGATGCTATAGTCTAAGATGGGTGCTATAGTCCTAAGATAATAGGACCTAGGGGGATAGATTTGTCATTAAAAGAGTAGTCTAGATGAGCTAGGATCAGGTATAGAAGGTTATGGATGAATAAGAATCAATGAAAATAAATCTATGAGGGTTATGAGAGAAAAAAAGAGGGACCTATAGGTTTGGTGTCATTATCCACACTCAAGTTACCAATTTTCACATTTTATATTGCTACAATTAGTCTAAGTGGTAGATTTTCTAGCTTCTTGTGACTCATATGTTTACATTAACACCTATGACATTGATTAACCATTGATGTTTTTAAAAATATATATGGTAATTATCATGATTAGTTGATTTTCAATAAAAACACATTTTTACCAATCATGGTATTACTTATAATTTGTAATTTTGTGGTCTCTAGAAGTAATTTTGTGTTAAACTGACTGTGTATCTACATTTTTTAGGAACAAAAGTAGTTTTACACATTCTCCAACTATTAATCCATTTTATGTATAAACATCTAAGAGGGAGGCATTGGAATAGTTTACCAACTTTCTTACTTTAAGGAATAATGCTTAGCCTAAGAATTTTGATCCTTAACTTGCATATATCTTTGTGAGATTTACTTGTTTGTTTCATTTCCTTACATAGGTAATTAATAGAACAAATTAATTTTTCTTTCATGTATGTCAACCTATTTTGTTTTAAGATATCACATGATTTTTATTTTATCCCCACACACTTTCTTATTCACTATGTGTTAGTGATGTGGATTTAATCACTACACATTCAACCAAACTTTATGTTTCAGTGGAGTATAAATATCATGGATAGTTATCATTAGGCTAAGAGGTTGACTCCATATAGGTCATTTATGAAGGGTAAGAGTTAATCATCTAAACCAAGCATTGTATAGAACCCTAAATGATTTTGGGCCCACATAACTTTGTATATATTAGGGACTCCGTTAGACACCCTTATGTATACCTAGCATAGGACCTATCAGCCATAACATGCACTCTACTACTAGAGTCAATATAATCTCTCACATGACTACAAAGTATAGATGAGGTTGAGAGGGTTTATTATATTCTATAATGGGTCACAATCCAAAAGGTTCACCTAAAAATCCATTAAATGGTGTAGATGTCAAGCTACACACCCATTTCCTTGATTAAAATTAGGGCTTGTGATTGGGCATGCTTGTGTGAATGTTGTTCTAAGGCCCATTTTGTTTATGATCTTAGTCAGCCTATTATTTTTATCAAGAAAACTTAGAGACACTTTAGGACATATTCCATCTTATAATCAAATCCAAATCACTCCATATCACTATTCACACCTTTGGGGTATAAAAATTTATCTTGAAACTAAAAACCTTAGTGGGAATTCATCATCCTAGTTATCAATTCATCCTTGATCAAACTTTGTCAAAGTATATCACCTTGTTAGGTTGAGTCTAACAACCATTATCTCATCATCTTACCTTTTCATACCTAGTACACTAAAAATCATCATCTTGCTAGTGTGAAGGGCATTTAATCATCTCATCCTCTGTATCCTTGCTAGATTTAACCTTTATAGAGTATTTATTTTTGTAATATTTGGTCACTTTAGTATTCTTATCCTCAAATTAAAACTTAAATCACATCTAACCATCTTTATTGACCAATTTTAGTCTTGGGTTTAAGATAAAATTAGTATCTAAATTCACCTTCTCTCCCATCATCCTATATTAAAATCACACCTAATCACTATTATCACATCACCTTCACCATATATTATGCCTATTCGAACCCATGCCCAAATTCTAAGAATGGGACAAGGATATAATCAAGAAAATGTCATCCTTAGGAATTTAGGTGAACAAAAATAGGATAATGATGATACACATAGTGACATTCACACTCTTGGATAGGAAGACCTATTTATAAATGTCTTTTTCCATAGTGATGAGGTTAGGGCTCAATTTTACCAATACATTTATGATAACTATGATCAAATTCTAGCCCAAGTTATTATAATGGGGGGAACAGTACCCATACCTTTGATAAAAGCCTCTTAAAACATCTCATCCACCCATCTATTAGACCCAACACTCCACCCCATTAAAACAATGTCAACCAAGAACAAGAAGAAGATAATCTTGTGGATCATGAATAAGAACTTGATGAAGAAGAATCACCACACAATAATCATGTTAAAGCTGAAAATAGAAGAACCACTTTGGAGAATTGATTAGAACAACTGAATTAAAAATTTAATTCATTTTATTCTCAATTTTTTGATCAAAACCAAAGACCCACTTCACCAACACAACATTCTATAAATACTAATCCCAATCACTCAATACCTAAAACAAGCCAAGTATAATCCTCTAACCCCCTAATGGATCTCTCATTTGCTAAAGAGGGGAGGATGATGAAAGAGACTCTTTGATATATTTATACTAACACCATATTAATGACATATAATTATGAAGACTTTTATAACTACCTCATAGACATGAGTATCTTACAAGTACCTTTTCTATTATAATTCCAGATTCTAAAATTTGATAAATATAAAAGAAAAGGGGATCCATGAGAACACGTGAAAGAGTTTTATGTATAATTTCATGAGGTTGAATATGATTATGCTTAACTTCTCATACTCTTCCCAAAAAGTCTCAGGGGCCCACACTATAATGGTTCATGTATCTACCTAAAGGGTCCTTATCTAGCTTCAGGAAGTTAACAGAAAAGTGTGTACAACACTTATCCTTTAACATTGGACATGGAATTTCCATCATAGATCTTTATAATACTAAGAAAATAAATGGGGAAAGATTATCCTCATTCTTATAATTTTGAATAATCCTCGCTAGTTGATTCTATTACAAGGTTTTGAAGAAGTTGTCCAAGATATTCCTTGACAATCTCATTGCCAAACTAAAATACCAACTCAATCTACAATATACCAAGTATTTTGATGAAATCATATAAAATGGGTTTTTTATTTAAAATTAACTCATCGAGAAGGGGACTATTAAATTATATAACCAAAATTAATAGATTTAAAATCAAGATAATACTTTTTTGAGTAAGCCTAAGATCTTCAATAAGAACAAAAATGGCATAGGGATGATGTAACAAATTTTAAACATGTGCAGATAGTATAGAAAGCTTCCCCTACTAATAAAAATCAAAATTTCTCCACTCTAAGGGTACCATGGGGAAATACAAATAGTTGATCAATAAAGAGGCCTATAACTAATATTGGTGTACCTATATAAATGTTCCTATAATAATTAATCGTTACTAATATGATTACTCTCCCTGAAATATTATGATTGGATTATAGTAAGCCAAGACCATATTAGTATCATGAAGATGAATTTTCCTAATATCATAGATTAAAAAGACATGATGCCAATAAATCCTTGAAATTAATGAACTACATCAAATATCTAATAAAGAGAGGAGATATAGAAGTAGAATGGGAAATCTCAACTAGTCAATCCAAGAATCAAGAACTAGAAATATATCTAAACTCTTTGCCTAAGCATGATCAAAGGAAAAATAAACCACCTAAGGATTAGTGTTAATATTTCACTTCTAATATAAACAACTATCATTCCATCCCATACCATTTCATTAATACCCTTAAAATATTATTCCCCCAAGAGCCTACACATCCACCATCTACTATTCTCAAAATTAACATGGAAATAGCTAGCTATGTCATAACGACATGATATGGAAAGATCATTCTTAGATAACATCCAAAAGACCCATCCACCTTTACATATCAATAATTCACTATCCCTAGAAAAGTCTCAAGATCTTTAGACAAACCATATGACATCACCTAATACCTTGAGAAGACTCCAGCTCATATATCTCACATAACTCTTATTAAGACATCATTGATACATCAAGAGATTATTAATCAAGTCTTAAATGAAATAAAATTTCTTATAACTATTGATCAAAACCAATTCTAGGATTTGGTGGATCATCTATTTCCTTCCCAATAGATTACTTTTAGTGCATATGATATGCCACCTATAGGCCCCCATCATAATTATCCATTATTCATTAAAATTTCCATTTTCAATCATAAGATCCAATAGGTTCTCATAAATGGAGGGTCAACCCTAAATTTGTGTAATCTTGAATTTTTCAAAAAAAAAAGGGTACTCTGAGTCTTTGTTAGGGCATATTTTAGTAATGATAAAAGTATATGATGATAATTAGAAGCTATCAATAGGCACCATTTATCTTGCTATAGTTGTGGGACCCATAGTCCACAAAACCCTAATTCATGTAGTGGAAATTTATCTCTCATATAATTTACTTTTAAGACAACCATGGATTCATGAAATGAGAGTATTACCCTCTACCCTCCATCAATTCTAAAAGAAATGATTCAAGAATGGAGGTTACCATATATGAGGAAACACAAAACTTTTGTAGTTATCAAATGGATCAATTTAATCCTACTTGTTATTTCCCTCACACTCATAGTTCTACTTATAATCCCAAATTTATGAAATATATCCACCATAATGATCTACCATCTACTTCAAATGAATCCCTAGACATCACTCATTTCAAGATCACTTCCAATGTTTGTGAGGAGTATGGATACCAAATATTTTGTGTTGGAAACCTACCACTCTCCCCAAGTAGTTATGGGTCCTTAACCATGAGGAAAGATAAACCTATTATTTATCAATTTAAGTCCATTACCTTCACTAGTGTAGATATGTTATCATAATAATACTATAATGAGCCTGATAGTTCATGGTTCATTCCTCAAAACACCACCCTATAATTTCAAAAATAGAAGTACCCCATATTTTAAAATATGCTTCAAAATATGAATTATAAGGGGAAAGGACTAAGAAGGGATGAACAAGGTAGGATATAACCTATAGTGGTTCAAAAACACCTAAAACATCTTGGCTTAGGGTAAAAATATCTAGGCATTGACATAAGTACTATAATATTATAGTCTTATTTGGTTCTTGAGGAGTCTACCTATGATGAACTTGAAATAGGTTATGTCTATATAGTATTCACAAGGACTTGGCTACCACTAATATTTTCCCTAACACCACTATATCCATTATCAACATCTCCCTCTATTATGCCACACATATAGACTAGGTTCGTAAGAATGAGTGTTATTTTGATATATTTCATAATGATGAATCCATTATTGAATAGTTGCGAGCAAGAGATTTTATGCCATCAAGAGACCATACGTAAGGGTTTTATATTAGTCTAAATAAGTCTGCATATTTTAGATAAAAACAAATATCTCTAAATCAAATCTAATAAGAGGAATATGAATATGGAGATCCTTTTCCAAATATGGAATAAACCTAACCCACTCTTGACAAGCTAGAATATATCTAGAACTAGATATAGAACTCCCATGAGATTTTTCTTAAAAAAAAGGATTACCATCACCCCTAACATATCTATAGGATCAGTCACCTTCCCTCATTGGGAAGGATATATAATTAAATCTTGGAACATATGAAATTATTGAAATCATCAAATTGGGGACAATTATTACATTTGAAGAGAAACCAGTCCTCATTAAGCTTCTCAAATAATGTATAGATGTGTTTACATGGAGTTTATTTTACATGATAGGACTAAATCCAACCTTGGTAGTGCATCATTTAGTGGTTCATAGAAATGGAAAATTGGTTAAATATAAAATTCATAAAATATAGCCCAAGGTGTCCCTCTTGGTTAAAGAAGAGTTATAGAAATTCCTAGAAGCCAGGTTTGTCTATCCTATTGACTATTTTAAGTAGATATCTAATATTATCCTTGTGTCCAAAAAATAAGGGGAATTTGAATTTGTACCAAATTTTGAGATGTAAATAAATCATGTTCCAAATATGACTTTTCCTTACCTAATATAGACATGATCATGGACTATACTAAAGTATATGAGATGTTGTTCCTCATGGATTATTTCTCTAGTTACAATTAGATAAAAATTTCTCCTAAATATCAACATAAAAATCATTTATTACTCCATTTCTATTATCAATTCATGCCTTTTGGTCTTAAAAATGTTGGATCTACTTACCAAATGTCTATAACAATAATATTCCATGATATGATGCATGAATTGTAGAAGATTATATGGATGATATACTAGGAAATTCTAAACTTTGATTAGAACATCCTATGGTCTTAAGAAAAATCCTTAAGTGGATCTAAGAATACAAGGTTATACTAAACCCTAAGAAATTTGTGTGTTGGATTCACCTTGGGAAAAATATTGGGGTTCATAGTCTCCATAAGATCCATTGAAGTAGATCTCATGAAGGTAAAAATTGTTTTTGAAATTCCTCCTAAAAATCTAAAGAAATTATGAAGATTTCAAGGGAAAGTATAGGTTATTCATTGATTTATATAAAAATTGGTAGATAAGTGTCATCCCTTCACCCATATATTAAATAAGGGAGATCATTTCAATTAGAACTTATAATATAGAAAGGCTTTTGAAAATCTAAAATAATATTTGGTAAAGACTCCAGTTTTATCACCACCCATCTCAAGAGGGTCATTACTTTTATATTAAACCTCTATAACACCTTGCGTTATATGGGCCTTACTAGATCAGCATAATGATGAAGGTAAATAATGAGAAATTTAGTATCTAAACATGACCTTAATCACATATGAGCTTAACTATACCCTTATTGAAAAGGTTTTCTTTGTCATAGTATTCATACCCATAAACTCAAGCATTATATGTTGAACAACCAAGTCACGCTCATAAAAAAGGTTGATCCCCTCAAGTACATGATATATAAATCAACTTTAATTGGTATAATGGCCAAATGGATCATGTTATTAAGTGAATTTGATATAGAATACGTAAATCAAAATTCCATTAAATTACAAGTCATTGTGGATCAACTTGTAGTAGAACTTATTTTAGATAACAAGCCTCTAATTATGACCATTGTAGATGAGCCTATATTAGCTACTAAAGATTAAAATATCTAGAAGTTATATTTTTATGTATATTTCACCATGCATGGGTTAAGATCAGGAATCCTTTTGGAAACCCACACATTGACCTAATCTTGAAATCCTTTTGCATTTTTTTCCCATCATAAATAATATTGTAGAGTAAAAATCATTAGTTCTTGGATTACAACTTGCCATACAATGGAATATATCACTTTCAAATCTTTGGTGATTCTTAACTAATTATAAACTAGGTGAATGAAGAGTTCCAGATAAAAGACTAGAAATTGCTCCCATATAAATAACTATTGGACCAATTGAAACAAAGTTTATTGTCAAAAACATTTGGTCACGTTCCTAAGGTAAAAAATAAATTTGTTGACTCAATGGCCACTATTGGTTCTCTGATAGACCTTCCACAAGATGACCTTGAAGGAAATTTTCTAATTGAACAATTATTCTTACTTATTCATATATCAATGTTTCATTTTCAAGTTTGTGTTGTACTTGATCCTAGTCTACCCTGGTACCATGAAATTTACACTTATGTTCACGACAACATTATATCAATAGCCTTCATTCATTGCACATCTTGTTATACTATCCTTGGAAATATGATTTATCAACGAGGTTATGATTAGACCTTGTTAAGATGCCTAACATTAGAAAAGTCTACTCTTGTAATCAAGGAGGCCCATGATGATATTTATGGTGATCATGTCATTGGGAAGGCCCTAGTAAAGAAGTTACTCTGGACTAGATACTATTGGCCCACAATGGATCATGATGCTTTCTAGTATGTGCATAATTGTGTAACTTATCAGAATATGGAAATGTCATTCATGCCCCTACATAAGAGCTATAACCTATAATGAGCCCATGGACATTTTTGACATGGGGACTAGACTTAATTTTAAATATTAATCTTACATCGTCTGATGCACATAAGTTTATAATTATAGATATGGAGTATTTTACCAAACAAGTGGATGTAATGCCACTAATTTATATCATGGGTCTATAAATATCAAAATTTATTCTCAATCAGATTATTTTCCACCTTAGAATCCTAGCCAAAATCATATAAACTAATGGAAAATATTTAAAAAAAAAGGTTAAAGACTTCTGTAATCATTATCAAATTGATCATAATTTCTCCACACCCTACTATCCATAGGGCAATGGACAAATAGAAGCAACTAATAAAATTCTCCTCAAAATTATCAAGAAATATTATAAATAATGCATGTAGAAATTTGTATTTACAACTCTATCTCTCTATTGGGTCTTATATAACTAGTCTCAAAACACCTAATCGGTCTAATTTGTATTTTCTAGTCTATAAAACAAAAACAATCTTTCCAATTGAATTTGAGCTCTCCTCATAAATATCTTTTCGAGGCATGATCACTGATCATAATTCTAGACCAAAATAGATATAAGAGCTCAATCCATTATATTAAAAACATAACATTTCGTTGGATCATCTTAGGGCATATGAGAATAAGCTTAAAGGCCAATATCACAAGAAGATCTAGTCCCAATAATTTAAAATTGGTAACCTAGTCTTAAAGGATAATAAAAAAACCAATTCAAAGAGACAAAAGAAAGGCAAATTTGAAACAAACTAGTTTGGGCCTTATATCATTATTAAAAATTTTATATCAAGAGCGTATAAATTGGTCACATTAGATGGTGATGAACTATATGAACCCATGTATATTATGCATATAAAACATTTTTATACTTAAAGGGCTCCAAATAATCTTTGGCTATGAGTCCCCACTCTTGGGGTCACATTCATCCATCATCATTCCACTTCTCTCATCCTTTCACTCCATTCCATAATTTCCTTATAACCCTGGTCCAAATACTGCGTATATAATATATGCTTAAATAAATATAGAGATACAAGTTTCAAACTGGGGCAAATCATTATTGAAAGTGTGAAGAGGATATTTGTTGATGAGTCATCTAGAAACATCTACTCCACCCTCAAAAATTTACGTATTCCATTTTGGTACTTTTATACATATCCAAATCACGTCTTCTTTGAAAAATCTTCCTCTTATTAGCCTTGATTCACCCAAATTTATCCATCCCCATTCACCACCTAAGCATAAATCCACTATACCAACTAACCCCATCAATAACGAAGGGTTATACAATTTCATTACTCCAAGATCCATCATAAAGAAATCATGATCATTCACTTTCAATCCCAAACATTATCATTCCACCTATTTTTGATCCTTATCTCATTTATCACAACCATTTTTTTGGTACAATCTACCCCTATAAATATTTAACTATATCCCTATAAAGTCAATTCCCTTAGGACATCTTGTATGCATTTCGTTTAAAAACCTTTTTATTAAGTATTTTTAGGGTTTTTATGAATCATTTCCTTAAGTTGTCTTTCTAGGAATTAAATATGTAACCATATTGTATTATATTTTTAGAGGTATATTTTTTACATAAATTTTATTTTTATGCATGTGTGTGTGTGTGTTATTTTGTCACAAGTAAATATAAATATTCACATGTAAATATTGTCGACCAAGTTTGTTAATAATAATAATTAAGTCTTGTATATATTTTTATGTCATAAGTAATAATCTTGTTATGTTATTATCTTCTCTTTTTTTAAATTTTATTCTTTTTGACCAAGGGAACAAGGGTGGCCTTAAGTGAATACCCAACATAGAAATTGGGAAGGTCACTACAATGGAGTTCCCATGCACTGTGAATCTAATGTGACCCAGATTATCTTCTTGTCATGGGATCACTTATACTCAAAATTGAAATAGAAAATTAGATTACCTACATATATAATGGATGTAAGTTCCCCTCATTCAATCTCCTTAATCATTTCACTATCCCAACTAAAAATCCTAGCCTACTACCCAACACTCCACTCCCCTCCTTGGTGCAAGAGGATTTTACCCAACCATTGGTTTGTGAGACATATGATTAAAATAATGGATTCTCTACTAGCACAAGTTAACACAAATTATATATAATTATACCATCAAATTATAAACATGAATCACATAACATAATCTACATATCCATTATAACAAATAATATTTATCCATAATAAATAAACCATGTTCATCATTGCTCTAATCTAAAATAATAAACATCATCGACATCTAAATCATAACAATCATCTATATTATCTAATTAATCATCTAAATATATGCATCATCATCATCATCATCTCATCTATAAATACTCATCATCACATAAACATAATGATATCCAATAACATAATATAAATCCATAATAAATAATGCCCACAATCCATATATTCATAACTAACAATCACATAATCACATCCATCCATCACCAATAACAACATCATAATAATAATCATAAAAACATCACAAAAAGTAGTCCATCATGTCCAAAGGAGTCCATGTCATAATATATAATTACATAAATGATTCCCATGGGTATAAATGTGTCATAATAAATACATGTCCATAATATAACACATGTCTCACAAATACACATCCAAAATCACTACTATCTTGGTGGTCTCATATCAGGCTGGTGTATGGAATAGGATGAATTAGATCTTAAATATATAACATGATGGCCTATAGGCATGTTTCCTCATAAAAATATCTATAATATTTCACCTCTCATATTAGATAATTTATCTAACTCATTACCATTCCCATATGCCTCTCCTCTAGTGTCATATCACCCTCCTCCTTAGCCTTCTCAATGACCTATAGCTTTACCTCTCTCCCTTAGCCTCAAATAAAGCTATCTAATCTACCCCTATAATGAGGTTATCTATGAGTCTCACCTTTTATTCTACCTCTACAATTCAACTATCTAACCCTAGAAGGTTACTACCTATCCCATCAAACTTGAAACATGTTTATGTACTTTTGCCATTTTATTATCCCTTGGTATGATCTATCCCTATAAATCCACAACCATCTTATCTATCTAATAATATCCAAAAAACCTCTATAGCTCAATCATATATCTCTCTCCTCAACCTATCTAAGAGTGCCTAGTCATCCTCACTCAAGGGTGGCCTAGATGGTCCTATATCATCTACACATCTGCCCTCCCTACTTGACCTCCAACATTGATCTAGTCTCCATATTAACCCCGTTGATCTACCCCATCAATATTTATCACATCTAGTCCTCCTTGTGCATCTTACTAGCCTTTTACCTGAGGCTATGGTCTCTATGCTCACCTCCTCCTTAGTCTAACTCATTCTTGTACAAACATATAAATATCCCCCTCCTTACTCTAGATAACTATCTAAGTAGTCTATGAGGCAATATTTGAGCCCACCAAGATATATATACTATAGTCAATCTTAGATCTAGAATGGGGGTCTGATAATCCCAAATGATAGGGGTAATTATCTTATAGTCCACTCTGCCTAGTGCCTTATCTACTAAACCTCCCACTATAGCCTCTCCCTATCACTACAATCAAACAAATGCTCCTCTCCAAGAACATCTTGCTACCTCTTGAACTATCATTACACATGATCAAGCCTATATCTCTCAATAATATAATCATGATAAATAATCAAATAACACTTGGTAAGAATGAATCATGTGACATTTATATACTCATCTAATTCCCATTGGACCTATCTATACAACATATAGGTGATCTAATTATCTCAAAGACTATCTAATACCTACCTATAAAAATGCATCTCACTAACATGGGATATGTTTACTCAAATAATATTATACCATCTAAACACTAAGGGCTGGTTAGTCTCCTTATATTCATGAGTACCCAATGGTCTTTCTATCTTGACATTCTCCTAACTCCATATCTTTAATAATAGAGAGGGACCTAATCTCATTGCTCCTATGTAAGCCCCCATATGAATCTCTCTATATAAGTGGGCCATTACCTTGGGATACCAAGCAAAAACTCTATAATATTGAACCATATCTAACACCACATCCGTTAATCTCAAATTAAACCATTGACTAATCTTATTTTTCAATAGTATGTTGGTAACAAGAGACAACCATAAGAGTCAACATATCGATCGTCCCCTCCCTTAGATCCTTATCAATGTCCACCCATGAATCGCAAACTCTAATCTGATGTTGACCATCCAATCTCTAAACCATCACACTCATTTTATGTGATCACCATTATATCTATAGCCTCTCATCGATAGTCAAAACATACATAGTATATCCTCTAGAGTCATTGTCATCTCACCAATCATAAAATGGAATGTGTTAGTCTCTAAATTCCATGTCTCAACTAGATCTATAAATAATTACCTATTGATCCTCACCATGGTAAACATTATTATATAGTAGAGGCCTATCATCTTAATCACTCCATACTTGATAGGTGTTAAGAGATGCATCTTATGTAGTACCACTAGTCAATGTAGTCCAGATGCCAAAACACGTAAATATTCTTGCACTAATATATAACCCTATCAAACCATGACCCTTGATAAGATAACTATTTATATTATTCCATCCCAACCACCTAATACATATCCATCTAATCCCCCATCTCACTAATCTCATCTAGTTCCCTCATCTAACAACTTGTTTAATCATATGCCTTCTAATTAATCTATCTTACCTAATTATCCATCATAACCAACCTCTCTACCGATCAAACTAACTAATCTACCAAAGTATCTAGCTAATTATCTTCCATTATTGTCATTTTTCTAGCTAACTTATCTCATTCACCATACTTATTGCATACCTCTCCTATTTTTCTAATTACTCTCCTAATTAATTTTTCCACCCATATAACTTACTAGTTTACCCATCCAATTAAATTTCTTTCTAACCTATCCTTTCTCACCCACCCACTAACCTAACCCTTACCCAATTTAAATGTATATCACCCTATCACCACCCCCATTCCATTCTTAACCCATTCAATAAAAATCATTTCTAATTTCCTTAAAACCTCAAATCTCAAACTTGCACTCATTTATGGTCTTGGTAATATCACCATTCACAACTAGAAGTTTTGAAAAACCATAAGTCTAACTAAATGGATTTAAAATCCATTATTACATATTTATATTATTGTGATAATTCAAGTCACTTGATTTAGTATTTAAAAACCACAAATTTACCCTTGTAGTTTTTTAAAATTGTAGCTTGTGGTTACATTACTATGACTTGCAGTGATAATACCATGAATAAGGGTTAAAACCCTAGTGGTAGTAATACAATGACCAAATGTACATGTAATAAATACATATAATAAATTAATAAATGATTAAATTAATATGATAAATATGGAGTACTCATCATTGGTCCTATGTTGGTTACCCTTTAGTTCTCTTAAACCCTCTCTCTATAGTGTGATAAGCAAGGAATGTAGTCAATGGCTTGGTCTCTAGAGCATAAAATTCACAATAGATAAAATAAAAAAATGAGACTTCCCCACTTTCCTATTTTATCCAATAATTTAACCCTTATTTTACCATTTTAATCTCAATAATCACATTATTTACCCCATCTACTAATATTGATCCCCATATCTCTTTTCATGTCCTACTATCTCATTTAATCACCATATTATCATCCTTGCATCATCTTAAATCACTAATATATAGAGCCTTATATTCCTTAATGTTTATCCAATATCCCACATCAAAAATATATCAGTCTGGGTTCTCTTAATACTATTTAGGTATCACCTACCCTCTTTTTTTTCCCAAATATAACTCAGCCACTATTAACATTTGATCCCATCCCATTGCCTATGAGTCACTTAAAGTTATTAAAACCTATTGAGATATGAATCATATATAAGGTGGCTTATTACTAGTAATCATTTATCATATATCCTTTATAGGATTATATTTATCCTTTGCATCTTTCCTTTCTAAGGGAGTTATAATCAACTCATGGCCTATATCCTCCTTTACATTCTCCAGATAATGTTGATTTCTAAGTAATTTCAGTCTTCTTGTCTTAATCAACCTATCTCTCTCTTAGACATTAGTCATTGTATAGGACTCATATTCTAAGGATAAGTCACTTTATCCCATAGCACTTATGCTTGGGTAATCTTAATTTTATCTCACTCAATAATTGAGGCATCCTAACCCATTATCATCTTGGTCTTATCCCACCCTAGGGATTTATTTTCAAGTGTCTATCTAACTCATTCCTCCCTACATGTCCCCTTAATGGGGAATCTTATCTAATAACAAAAATCCCATCCATGAAATGGTTTTTATTTTAGAATACATTACTCATTCCACTTCATTTCACTCATAATGCCCTTTAAAAGAGGAGCAAAATATATGCACTTAAATACACTCATCTTAATAATTATATTAAACCCACTAATTTATCTCATAACCATAGCCTTACCTAATTAATTAGAATATTATTCCTTACACAATATTAAATTTTCCCCATAAACCTTTCTATATGCATATGACCAATTAATTACCCCATTAACTTACTAGCAAGCCTACTTAACTACTAATCCTAGTGTATTAACTACCCACTAGGCCACTTTCAAATTTAAAATTCCTGTTTATTCAAATAAACCATATACAATCTACCACCCTAGCCTCTCCTACACCCCTATGAATCATAAACCTCATTTAATCCTCATCTAATCCCCTATTATCCCCTAAACTAACCAAAAAAACTCTAGAACTAGAGAATCTCCTCTAAGATTCTAGAAGTGTCTAAACTAGAGACTTTTAAATATTTTAAAAAGTACCCTAAAATCCCTTCCACCATCTTATAAAATCCATGCTTGGTTCATGGCCAAACTAACTCAGAAAATCCATAATCCCTCATTATACTCTCATACTTAGCCATCTTAAAGAATCCTCATACTCTTGAAAATATATTCAACTATCTTAGAAAACCATTAGAGTCATTTTGAAGACACAAGATAACAATCCACATTCAACAAATTTTGTATTGGAATTTTTTTTGAATATCTTAGAGAGAATACATAAGGGATAAGGTTATGGTAATATTCCACTCTTAATTTTTGATTATTTCTTTATTTTTTCTCCTTTTGATGCTATTATGTTGTTGGGTTTAGCTTACTATTTCTAGTAGTTTTGATCAATAACACAAAAATAATTTCATACAAGTGGATTTCCTGAGTGGAGTGAGATACATCACCAAAAATGATCTAAATAATTCATACCATCATATTCACATAATAAAATGTCACAAATGGAAGATAACATTAAAAACATAATAAGGGATATATAAGTGGTTGATTATGCCATTTAGGATAGCTAATGCACCAATTATAGTCTTTAGATTGATGAATGAAGTCTTATACCATTATGGGGTAAGTTATTCATTGTGTATGTTGATGATATATTTATAAAGGAAAAACATTTGATACATATGTGAAAAGTAATATATATGTTGAGATATGAAAAGTTTCTTTTGAATTTGAAGAAATGAAGTTTCATCCACAAAGAGTTGGTATATTTTGTATTTTTGATTTTTAAATTTTTTTTGAAAATGGACCAAAAAGATTTTGGAGCTATATTAGATTGGCCGTCATCAAAAATTACATTAAAGGTACATATTTTTTATGGATTAAAAACTTTTTATAAGAATTCCATTAGGAATTTTAGTGGGTTATGTGCATAGATCAATGATTTGATGAAAAAAGATAAAACTTCATGTGCACATCATCCATGATACTAAACTGAACAAACACTACTCATAAATTTTATCTCTACATCATCACTTCATATGAAGGTTGTGATAGATTTTTGGTATAGGAGGACTAAATAAGAGGTCATATAATGAAATTAATGAGTAGATAACTCACTCAAACTTCATACTTGACTTGGACACTTCACATGATCTGCATAAAAGCTTTCAAACTACATATGAGTGTTAAAAAAGGACAACATGCCAAGGAAAGCTAAGCAAAACACTTGACAAAATCAACTATTCATACACATACATGAAAACCAGTCAAAGAAGGAGGTAAAACCAATATTTTATCATTTATTAAAGGCATACAAATGGGAAATGATTTGCCATATCTAGGTTTAAGATACATACATATCCAATCAAGGCTCAATTTATAGAAAAAGAGAGAGTAGAAGAGAGAGGGGCATAGAAGTGAGCCATGACATATGTCAAATGAGAGTTACAATAAATAAAAGGAGTTAGAGAATAGTTTCATAAGGTTTCAAAGGATAAGTGTTTCTCTCTTAAATATGCATCTTCTTCCAAATGGTGTAAGAGTTTTTCTAGCAGTTTGACATCTTGTCATCTTCTTTAAAACTACCCTTCTCTTCACTTGGGGAGTGACAAGTGGCACTCTTTGGTCATTTAATCATCTTGAAGTGTCTCTTGATATTATTTTTTATAACTTTAATTAGTTTAAAAACTCTCCAAACTAACATCTCAGTGGTGATCATCAAACAACTCTTTTGGTGTCTTGAAACCCCTTTGTCTTCACTACAACTTTCCTTTCCCATATGGTTTAAAACTTGATTTTATCTTCATGGGTGCACTCTGTCTCCATGTATGGAATATACATATCTTATTAGACCTTAATAAACTAGTTTGAATCCATAAAACACTCACCAAGATCTCATTTTACACCCAAAACTTGCATTTTTCTTTAATTACTTATAACCCTAAAAACACACAAAGCTTCTGTTACAGGACAATATAGGAATGATATTAGAAAAATGATAATATTTTTGAGTACCTCATATGTTCTTACATCTCCATGTCAAATTTCATGACCCAAATCTAAGTGTAAGTGTATTTATTCACCCCCTTTTATCTCTAATTAGGCCTCAATTAGGCCTCTAGGCCTAGAAATCAAGTTTTGGTTTAAATGACCTCCCACACATGTGAAAATTCATATAATTTTACTATTAACTCTAACTAACCCATGACCACGATATGGCTAAAACCTTAACGTAGGTGCTTATGCATGCTTAACAGGTGTTTGAAGTGATTTAACAAGAAAAGTATAGGTTATAAATATTTGAAATGTTTTTTTTAGGCCTATAAAATCATCATAAAACTTAACATTATAGAATAAATCTCTCTTTTTGTACTCCATAGGCTTGATATAGGATTTTTGTGTATAGAATTTACTTAGATGATTCACAACATTAAAATTATATATGGCATAATTAAGATCAAAATAAGATGATCCATAATAGTATATTCTGAAATATAATAATAATTGAATATTATTATTGAGCTACTATTGGCCAAATTTGGCCTACATGCCTAGTTCAGAATGAGAAATTGAGTAGAGTCCTAGTTGAAGAGTGACGTAATGTCACAAAAATCATATAGACTTCAATAAGAGATCACATAACATTTGTAACCTTTTGAAACAATTTACATTATATTAGTTTTTTTTTTTTTAAATCTTTGAGGAACAATTTTGAAATCAGGTCTTCATGGTGTCCAAGCAGTTAATAGCATGGAATAGGTTTGCATAAATTTTAGAAGTTCATTCAAGCTTTCAAAGATCAATAAATATTTCAAGAATAAGTATAAAAGAAGTAGGACATCATAATAATGTCATAAAGAAATGAGTGGATAAATTTTGTTGTACATTTAATAAGTTCACCTAAAGAGCCTTGTAGGCTAAAAGAGTCACATAAAAATTATGGCCTTAATGCTAAGATCATCCTCTATAAATTTCATGTCTCGATGATTGATCTATCTTGAGATATAAGCCTTTAAAGTAGAATAAGATAAATAAGATGGTTGTGTGAGCATCAAAATTAATCCTCAGTAATTAATCATTGGTGTTCAAAATGTGATAGGATCATGGACATCAATGATGGTCATAAGAAAAAGTCATTGGGGTTTAAACATCCTAATGACGGGTACATAAATGTCAAATATGTTTGTAAAAAAGTCAAATATAGGCACACAAATGTCAAATTTGGGCCTCATGAATTATCTATTTGAGATCAAATGGTGGGTCCTAGGAAGATCTATGGTATGCATTTATTTATACATCTATATCAAATGGTATGATTTAAATGTCAAGAGTCATAGGATCTAGATCAAGGGCTCATATGAAATAATACATAAAGATCCAATAATTCAAGTTAAAATCTATGATTCAACATATCTTGGGGACAAATAAGAAGAATATAGTTTGGCATAAATTGATAGGTCTGAGTTAGAAATTGACAACCAATAAAAAAAGGGTAAATTTAAAAGCTTCTAGTGGAGGTCGATGAACTAGTTTTTGACCTAGGTGAATGAAGATTCCAAAGATCCATATCTCCATTAGATCTCAATAAATAATAGATGTAGTCATATAGGAAAGATGGTCAAGGATAAATCTTTATTACCATTAAAGTTTAGATAGGACCTCTGGTTAATAATTTATAACCTATCGACCCTATAGTAAGATTACTCCATTAATGTGTTCATTTTTCTTCCATATTGAATATCTATATGTCCAATAGATTCTTGGCTCTCGCATGTTTTAGAGGTAAAATAGATCTCTTAAAGGCCTAGTTCAAACCTAAGGTTGGTGACTAAGTGTCAAAAAAAGGACCAGGCATCAAATAAGCTTTGCATTTATATATGAAAATTATGGGAAAACCAATAAATAAGATTGGTTTTCAATCTATAGTTAGACCCAAGTTCAGGTTCCAAAGTAAAGGTAGAATAGGTACTTGAAACCACCTACGGTAAATCAAACATGGCTCTATCAGTTCTAAGATATGAGAAGTTTGTCCTCATCATCTAATCAAGTATAAGGTGGCATGGAGTTCCAAAGAGGAGACATGATGGATAGATAAGGACAATAGAAATTAAACTATGTTATAGATCTTTTAAAATACTGATTACTTCTTGATAAGATCATGACTCAGTATCCTTGGATTGGTGTTAATCAATCATAACTTCCCCTCTCTTCTTCCCATTTCATATATATGTTCCATCTTATTCCACATTGTATTCATCTTTAGAAGTTTTTAGACAATAAATATCTAATATTTTTATAGAAATAAACTCTTATACTTTGGCTTTCTCAGGTTATGCAAAAATTTATACTGTAACACCTTTTGATATAATAAAGATTAAATTTCATCATTTTTTGTAAATCGAATTGAAGTGTTTTATATGAATTCATTTAATATGGTTAAGTGATTATATACTTTACTTGCCTATGTCTAGGCTCCCTCACCTTCATTAAGTACTTCATAATCCTCACATGTCATTTTAAGTACAATATATACTTTATTAATTATATTAAAAATGGATATTTTCTCTCTCATGCTAGTTTGGTAGCTAGTCAATGACTTATTATGATATACTTATGTGGGAATGATCTTCTCTGGTCTTGAATGTGTCTTATAGTGTGTCTATTTCAAAGTATAAGTGTTTTAATTACTGGTGCATCACCTCATTTTATATGCTTTCATACATTATTGTTACTCTCTTTCCCCTTTTATAAGCAATTTTTAGTTTAAGTCTAATTTAGGTAATAGATCTAGAAGGTAGTTGGCCTTCTCTAGAGGTCTGACCCAAGTTTAGGTGACCTACAGCCTAGGGTCATACCCATGTTGGACTAGATTGGTGTAAGAGAACTTGAACAATCTCCTTATTCAGCAAGGGTGAAATCTAGATCTACAATAGCTACTTTGAGGGGTAAACCTTTGCAATAATGTAATAATAATAGAATTTAAAATAAGATCATAAAATATTAACCACTACCTCCTATATATAATCTACTTAGCCATGGTTATTCCATAAGCTGACCATACTAAGAACATCAATAAATTTAACAAGCTAATATGAATACGTGTAAGCCATAAGGCAGGCACACATATCCCTAGATGCATTATAAGTTAAGTGCATAACATACCCCTCCCCTTGAAAACAACATTGTCCTCAACATTTAATCAAACTAGGATGTTTCTATAGGAATGCTTCATCCTCCCATGTTTTATCTTCAGAATGTAGGTCCCTCCATTTGATCAAATATTGCTTAATGTCTCTAGTTTTCAATTGATTAGTGTGCATGTGAAGGATATCCTCAGGCTCTAGAATGACTCTAACTTCTTCATCTAATTCAATTAAACCATTCTAAGTGGAAACTTTATGTCTAATTACTTTCTTCAGGCAAGATACATGGAATATCAGATGTATGTAAGTGGTTGGGGGTAATTCTAACTTGTAAGCCACACTACCAATTTTTTTCAAGATCTAGTAAAGGCCATAATACTTAGGTGATAGCTTATTATCCTTTTTATATTACTTCAATTACATATAATTATATGTTTACAAATGCACTAAGACCCAATAACCTATATCAAAATGTTTCTCACTACGATGTTGATATGTTTGTTGCTTCACTCAATTTTGTGTCATTTATAAATTATCTCACAAACTAATTAACACCTCACGTTAATGTATAATGTGTTCCTCAATAGCTAAAACCTTAGGATTCACTATCAAAACTAAATTTATGGATGGGTTTGATAGCCATGCAATGACATAAAGGGAGACATATTATAATAAGTTTGAAAAGAAGTGTTATACCACCATTCATCAAGTGGAATCCAATGAACCCATTTGTCATATTTATCAAAAACAAAACAACTAAGATAACCTTTGAGACATTTTTTGACTACCTCTATTTTTGAATCATATTGAGGATGATAGGATGAGATATGATCCAATTGGGTACCCAAACATGCAAATAATTTAATCCAAAAATTACTAGTAAATATGGGATGTTGATCACTTACAATGATCTTTGGAGTACCATGCAATTTTTGAATTGTATTGAGAAAATTAGAAGCTATTGTATTAGTAATGAATGGTTACGATAAGGATAAAATATGAGCATAATTTGTAATTAGATCCCCAAATACCATGATAACATTTTTACCCTTAGACCTTGGTAACATTGTAATGAAATCTATGAAAACCTTTTCCCAATGTTGGTTAGGGATGGATAAAGGTTGCAAAAGACTAGGGGTCTTAATGATTTCACCTTTATTTTTTTGGCATACCATGCATTCAGACACATATTTATAAACATCCCCTTTGAGTCCTAAAAATAAATCTTGCTTGATTCAATGATATGTTTTCAAAAATCTTGAGTGTCTTCTAAGTAGAGAGGCATGAAGTTCCTGAAGAATTTTATGTTTGAGGAGATAATGCTTACAAAGTTATAATAAATCTTTGTACCATAATGTGTTCCCATTACATGTAAATTTTTTAGATTCATTATAACCATGTTTAATATTATGAACCAAATCCTTGGTAGCACTTTTATTCTCTCATTTTGATCTTACTTCCTCTAGCCAATCTATCTACCATATGGTCATGGTACATAACAATGCCTCAACTGATTCATCCTACTAAGAGAAGGAATGTACCACCACATTATCTTTTCCTTATACACTATTTCAAAATCATATCCTAATATTTTAGTCACCCATTCTAGTTGTTCTTTAAATGACAACAATTGTTCAAAAAACTATTTGAGGGTATCATGATCAATATTTACTTGGAAGTGATGACCCATCAAATATGGTCTCCATTGCTTCACTAAATATAAAATAGCCATAATCTCTTTCTAATATATTTTTTTGATCCTATTTTTCCTTAAATTGGTGAATTTCAAATTTTAGCGGTTTACTTTATTACATGAGTACATCCCTAATGCCATATCATGATGCATCACACTCCATAACAAATTTTTAAAAAAAAATTAAGAGTAGCCAAACCTAGAGTTGTGCACATAACCATTTTAAAATATTCAAATGCCTTGGTAGATAAATCATTCCTCTATAAGGAGTCTTTATTCAGTAAACATGTGAGTGGAGATTTAATGATACCATAATTTTTTGACAAATCTATGATAGTAACCAGTTAGCCCTAGAAATCCATGGAGGTTATTGAGGGTCTTGAGAACCTAACACTCTATCATTGCTTTAATTTTCTTAGGATCAAATTTCACTCCTTTATGTGAAATAATATGGCTCAAGTACTCTACATCTTAGACACCAAAATCACATTTAAAAGGTTTGGCATAAATTTGGTGTTGTTCTAGAATTGAAAGCACCTATTTCACATGCTTCAAATGGTCTTCCTAATTTTTATTATAGATGAGGATATCATCAAAAAATAGTAATATAAAATTTCTTAAAAATGTCCTAAAAATAGTATTCATCAAACTTTGAAATGTATATAGTGTATTTGTGAGGCCAAAAGGAATGACCATAAATTCATAATGGCCTTCATGAGTTCTAAAAGCTATTTTAAGTATGACCTCATTATGGATGTGAGTATGATGATATCCAAAGTGAAGATATAACTTAGTAAAATAAATATAACCATGTAATTCATATAGTAAATCATCAATTATTGAAATAGGAAACTTATCTTTGATGGTGTATTTATTGAGTTCTCTATAGTCTGGGCATATCCTCTAACTATCATCCTTCTTCTACACCATGACCACTAGGGATGAATATTCACTTTGATTATGTTGGATGATTCCTACCTCTAACATCTCTTGTATCTTATTTTCAATTTCACTCTTTTGGGTTTAGGGATAAGTTTAGTGTGTGATATTGGGTGATGTACTTCCTAAAATGAGTCTAATGGCATGATCATGAGTATGATATGGAGGAAATCCTTTTGGCATGTCACCGAAACAATAGAATGGTCATCTAACACCTTTTTAAAATTAAGATGGGTCAACTCTTTGGTTGGTTGAAGCTCCATGGAAAATAAGTGTGCCATAAAACCTTTTTCACCTTTTCAAATAATATTCATCATCTGGTAGGAACTAACACGTCGTTGAAATTTATCCTATAATACATGTAGTTCAAAAGTCCCTTCTTATAAATGGAACCTCATGAATAATTTTTGTAAATTCATCTCAGTAGTGCCCAAAGTGGTGAGCCATTACACTCCCATAATAATGTCATCTCCTCCCATGGGAATAACAAACATAGGGGATTATAATAAATACTCTCCCATATCAATCTTAATACTATGGATTTTTTATAGAACAGTTGACCATACCACCATTTACAATCATGACATAAAATTTTAGAGCTAAGTAAATGAAATAATTCAAATGACCAACGAAATTTTTATTCATGAATTTATGTGTACTCCTAGAGTCAATTGACATATTCACCTTATATTTATTTAAGAACCCTACCACCCTAAGATTTTGAGGAGTATTAATGAATTAAAGTGCATGATAGGAAATAGTAAGTTGAGATTCTTTAGATTCATTTTTAGGTCCTTCTTACCCTTCCCTTGAAGCCTCCTCGTTGTCTTCCTCATCATTAGCATCATCACTATAAAATAACTTATTTTCAACACATCGATTTCCTTTATTCCATTTTCTATCATAGCTAAAACACAAACCTTTTGCACATTTTTCTTCCACTTTTTGAGGTGTCAATATAATAGGCTGATGAAATGATGATGATAGAAAGGTCCATTCATGAATATTGGTGAAAGGTCTTCATCTGATTAGCTATTTTTCCTTAACCATGAATGCCTTTAGTATGGCCTTAGATATAGTACAAGGATTAAACATGCCAACCTCCAATTGGATGCTATCTTTGAGGCCACCCAAAAAAAGGTATGTTGAATTTTACTCAGTGATGTCTACCATATGTAAGGAGAGATTTTGAAATTGATGAATATAGTCCTTGAACATCCCAGTTTGGCACAACTTGTCTAGTTTATTGAAGTAATTTTTAGAGACATTATTGTGATAGTGGAGCTATAAATCCTTTTAAAATACCAATCATGAAACTGGGACACCCTTCTTATTATTTTGAGTACACAACCAATGATACAAATGAATGGCTCAAGTTCTAGAGAGAGATAGGCCATAACCACTTTTTTCAAACATGGAGTTTGATGGGGATCAAATAAAATTACAATTTGAGTGAGCCAAGTGAGTGGATCATTATGATATAACTTATGCAGGTCCACTTTTGGCAATATCAACTTAGGTCTAGAATTGGTATTGATATAGTTTGGAGTAAGAAAACCAAACTGAAGTGGTGGAGGATTATTTTGTAGTCATTGAGATGATAAGTTAGATAATTTATTAGATATTTGTTGTAATTGATCTTTCACACTATCCAAGTTCCCTCTAAAACCTATAATTTCCCCTTGAACTATATCAAATTCATCTTTTTTGACCATGCCTTGAAACTCTGACTTAAGTTGTTGAACTACCTCTAAAATAGATCGATCAGAAGTTTTAGATTCCATGTCATCCTTATGACTATTTTTTAGAGTTTCTTTACCTTTTTTTCATCCATGAGTGTTTGAAATAGCCATATGCAAACACTAAGATGGTTTCATCCTATCAAAAATGTACTGGTGGAATACACTATTATGATCATCTTGTCAAGATGAATCCAATTACTACTATTGTGCACAAGGGGGAAACTTTTTGACCCAAAAAAGTGTACCAATATAATATAATTTTGTGATCATCTCATAGAGATGAATCTAATGACTACTAATTTGTATAAGGTAAAAAAAACTAGACATTTTTTACCTCATGAATAAAACTATGCTGATGAAAAAAATCAATTTTTCCCAAATCACAAGTTATATTTTTTGGTCTTCTAGTGCTCAGGATGCTAGATCTAAAAAATTATGCCACAAAACTTACCCAAATTGATGCTCTGATACTACTTATAAGTAAATTACTTAGATGATTCATAATAGTAGAATTATATATGGCATAATTAAGAGTAGAATAAGCATATCCAAAACATCAATTTGCAAAAGAGTATAATACTTGAATATTATTACTGAGCCACTTTAAGGGGGAAACTTCCACAACAATGCAATAAGAATAAAATTCACAATATGATCATAAAAGTTTAACCACTACCTCCTATATATACTCTACTTAGCCATGGTTATTATATAGGTTAACCATATTAAGAACATTAAAAAAATTTAAAATCTAATATGAATATGTGTAAGCATAAGTCAGCCATACATATCCTTAGATGCATTATAGGTTAAGGCTATAACATCTTGACTAGAAAGAAGGTGAATTTCTACCTTATTAACCCCAATTTATGACTTTAAGAGCTTATATATTACCTTAATATACCTATAAATTAAATTATATGATCATGAAATCTATTATCATGTTTGATATGCCTTGGTACTTGGTTTAGAAACTAATTCATACCCTACACCCTCATAAACAATCCTACAACCAAGCTTTTAAGCCAATCCTATATAATCTCCCCTTGGCACATGCCAACTAATACCATGTCCAGGTTCTCATGAGACCTATTAAGAACAAAACATTAATTACCATGTTAAAACATAGTATTTGAAATATTTTGAGGGTCTATTTCTCCCATCAGGTCACTATGAGGGGTTTAGGAGCGTTTAAGGTTTGTTAAGTTCTTAATGATTATTCATAGAGGACACAGCCTCTTTCCATAAACCAATGCCATAAGATGGAAGTTAATATACATCTCAAATACCTCCATAATTATTTTTCCATGATGCATATTTTCAACGAAGATTTGAGCAGGTTTGGGAGTCTCTCAGGTGGCTAGCTATGCATTTGTGAGCTTTAGAGAGATGATCTTATGTGAAAGTGATTATTATTAGATTTAAATAATCTCATAAGGTTTTTGTAACTAAATATGACATGTTTTAATTTATTTATTTATCACTCATCCTTTTTAGACCCACTTTAACACTCATCAAATCATACTCAAGGTTTATGGCATATCCATGCAAGTTAACCTAGATGACTGTATTTATTCTTTTCTCATTGTTGAATGGGTTAAAATCCTCATGGAATGTTCCATTAATTTCTTAACCTCCTTCTTAGGTAATTTATGATTCAATATCTATTCAAAATATGCCACCTTTTATAATTCTCATACACAAGCTTCTATAGTATTTACTAGATCACATGACTAAGTTCTTGAGAGTTCTCTATTTGCATGTCTTTAAATTTATAAAACCTATGTATACTTTTTAAATATCACCTAATGGTATTTATTATCTCTTTCTTATTCATACACATCCCACACTAACACAAATGATAAATTTATTCATAAACATGCCTCTACAAGAATCATTAGGTTTGTAGGTCTTTATTGGGGTTGATTCTTTGTTAAGCCTAAGAATGACCTTAAATGAGGGGTTATCTCTCTTTTAAAATTCCAAAAAATCACTAATTAACTATTAAATATGACATATGAGGCCTTATTCAACTCCAAAACCTAATTTGATTCACCATATGCTCTTTTACTCACACTATCTAGAAATAGGTCTAGTTGTAGGTGCACAATTGGGTGTCTAGATTGTATTTTTGAATGAGAACCTATTCAACAGGGTTTTTAGAACCTTTTATTTTATTAACCCATATTTAATTTTTTTAAAATTAGGTTTATATAATCTTCATGTTTACACTTCATTCAGAAGACACAAGGCTTCTTGAAAAGTTTACACACAACCTTGGTTGTAGCTAGAAGTTTGAGCTTGTGCTTTGATTAAAGATAAAGCATAGGTTCATAGTTCATATTATTCATGACTTGTACACATTATAAAAGTATAAACACATGAATTTTACCCATATTATAACCCTCAATCCTTATTTATTAATCAAACTTTCCTCATGCATTTATACACAAGCTTGACTATATTATCCTGACTATGTGACTGCATGATATAAAGTATATTTGTTTCGATTACATTGTCTGATAATATTTAGGTATTATTTTATATTTATTGACTCCATAAACTTATAAATTTACTCAAACCATATCTATTTAATTAATATTCATTCAACTCAAGCTATAAAGGGACCTAGAGGTCTGTAGAGATGTAGGTCTGTTTTTCCTTATTTTTAGCCTTCCATTACCCCTGTCTTAAACTTATTGAGTTGGAAAAAACTTATCCACTAAATTTAAACCTAATAAATTATATTATAACACTAATATGTAATTTATTATATTAGGTATAGATTCCTTTACACTCACTTTTATGCTTGGAAGATTTCTCACAGTCTCAAACCTAAGACCATTACATGTTGCTTGGAAAAGGTAGTATTAGAGTGAAGCATGGAGTCACTAATTTAATTGTAGTTAGATTTAAGAGTGATAAATTATTATATATAACCTTACTCACACTCTTTAATCTATTTAAAACCCTAAAGAAATTAAAAAAACCTTGAATTTTAGATTGTAGAATGTGCAAAGGAAGAGTTCTCTTATCAACTTGAGACCACACATGCCAAGTGATACTTCTATAATAACTTGGGATGATTTTAAAACCACTATATACCATTTTAAACTTAATCCATGCTTCCAACCAATATAAAACTATCATTCAAAGGAGAAAAATGAGCCTATCGGGTTTATATATAGTTTTAGAGCACCTTGGGGTCTTAATGGTTGTTCATAAATAAGGGGCCACCAATATGACCACTATTTACATGGATTTGAATTAAATTATTACTTAATCCTTTGGAAAAATGTTTAGGTCCAAAATCCAATAGTACCATACAAAATGAGTACATGTGAACTACCTTTGTGATATTTTAAAGGGAACAATGGAGAAAAGAAATAGTTTTTTGCATTCTCTAGAATTGTACCTACAATCCAATCATGGATTTGTCTCATGGAAGTAAATATACACTTGTAAACTATTTTCCTCTGAAAGAGGACCTCTCAAGTCCATACAAGTGCTTACAACAACCCTTTTTAGAGGTTTAACCTAAAAAAATGATATGGTCTAAGATTCTTGACATATATGGTAGTTACATGACTTTACCAAAAAAAATTCAAGTTTATTGTACATATCATTCATCTTGAATAGTTTTTACATGCATTGGAGTTAGTTAAAATCTCCCTCCCTTACATAAAACTTTACCTTAAAATTTTCAAATAAACCTTAATTTATCCAAATATGTATGAAATGTTCATTTAAAGTAATCAAAGTGTGATATGGTTTTGAAAGACACTTTGGCCCCTATGACAAATTTTGACCAAGCTTCTTCACACCATGACATGACTAGCCTAGTATAAGGCAAAGATAAACCATTACCTAATTTTTTTCAAAACAACCTTAAAATATGCTAATAAGACCTTATGAAGACCATTAAAAGACTTTACAATGTACAAAATGTCTAGGATCAAGGTTATTTAAAATGACCAATCAATTTTCAACTTATAGGGTTGACTTTTTGACTTGGGGATCAAAAATGGTCAACAAATTGGTGATTCATGGGGGTAGCATGCCTACAATGCTAATTAGACTAGTGACCTTGTCTTTCCATTGGGAAATTGATTCAATTTCAATCAAACTATAACTTGATCAAACCTTGACCAAGAAAAAATAGATAAATTGACCTCCAAACACACATAAAATAAGAAAAATGCATAAATAAAAGGAAATAAGATAACACACATGTGCTAGCTAAGCACTTAGGGAAAACAAGACACAACAAATCAAATAGTACATATAACTAACCTGATAATAACTTATTCCTCCTAGATCAAAGGGAAATTTTTCTAAGATATTTTGCTCCATTAGGTGACAAATAAAATGAGTCGGTCTACCTCTTAGACCTTGCTATTGTTAGCTTTATCCTCTTATTGATTTCCAATCCTCTTGCCATGATTTCAAGGGAAGTGACAACAACAAACCGGTCACCTATGAAAACATATCCATCTTATAGTTAAACAATTACTTCATATTATTCCTTTACCTTGAAGATAACATCACAAGATATCCCATTTTGAATTTTTGGAATAGTTGCAACCTCATTCAATGATGTTCCATATAGGCATTGTTCTTGGGCCTTCATGACATCTTGAATTATATCATGTTTCTTATCAACTATTTCATGTTCATTAATCTCTTAAAGGATATTTGTATACTCATTTAAAGACACATCATGGTCTTCAATGGGTGTGTCTTGATACACCTCTTCATGAGAATTCTTTCTAATAGGAAATGTACCTTTCAAAAGGAATTGAATATCTTAAAGGGACTCAATGTACTACTACCAATTATCTTATGAATCTTCTCTTTGATCAATATGAGTGAGTCCAAATGGAAAATCATCCTCATGTTTCTAGTTAAGAGCTATGGGGCTATCAATAACTTCAAATCCATTTATCTATTCATGATGTAATTGGGATTCAACCTCTTCAAGTTCAAACTATTACTCATTGGGAACCATTTCAACTTTAACCAAGACTTTAGCTTGTAGTATTTCCTCAAACTCACATTATTTATCATTTGAATTCACTTCACATCCAAGACCTCACCTTATTAGCTTAGGGAACCTTTAACATCAAGACCAGTTGTAACCTCAATAAGATTAGATACATTTGGGCCTTCCTCTTAAAGCATGATATCAAGGACATCTTCTAGAAATTCAACTCTAAAAGATTATTTTATTTTTTATTCCCCAAGTTCAGTACCAATGAATATTTTTTCTTCATACACACTTGAATCATATTCATCACTCTCTCTTTGAAACTCATTTGTAGCTACAACTTCTTCCTCTATCCTCTATAGAATAGGATCATCTTCAATAAAAGAGATGGTGAGAGGGTGATGAATATTTTCATGATTTTGAGAGAGATTATGAGGTATGGTAGGTTGATCATGAATAGGCTTAGGAATTGAGGGATCATTCTTGCAACTTGGGGTCTTGGGGATGGAATATTCTTGTAATAATTCTTGAAGAGAGATCAAATTTAGTTATGATATGAGTGCCTCATTCTTATCAATAACCACTTAATTATTCACTTGAATACCTTCTTAAGGTTTATTCATAGTTGTAACTTGATTTTCAATATTCTCAACTAAGACCTCTTTCTTTTCTTGAATGCCTTCTTAGATAGACCTTCAAGATGAAAAAGATGTAGATTCTTGTGGAAGGGGAAATTGGGCTTGAATAGGCACAAGGTCCTCTTTGGTTTTAACTTATAAATATAGGATTGATTCAATATTTTTGAATTTTAATTCAAAGTATTCAATTTTCTTGTGTAGACTCTCATGGAATAGCTCTTATTGAGGGTGGTCAATGACTTCATGAGGATAATAAGCATAATAAGGTTGAAAGGAATAAAAGAGGGTTAATGAGACATCTGATGTAGTTCACTTTATTTCTTCTTCTAAGTACTTATCTTATCCTATAAAAATGTACAAAAATCATTACTCGATAATAGATCACTATAGGATATATATGTAACTTGAAAAATCCCAATAACTTCCTCATATTGATAAGTTAAAGAAAAACTTATTGTACATCCTATTATCTTTTTATCCATATCACCTATTTCATCTTGATAAGCTTGGAAAGCTAGTGGAGGAGGGGAAGGACGATAGAATGGTTGAATATAAGGATGTTCATATGCATCACCATAGCCACATGGGGGAGGTGTAGGATGATCATAAGATTTATATGGATCATAAGGAGGATAAGGGTGATACTATTGATAGTAAGGAGGGTGAAAATATTGATAAGGCTACTAAGGCATATAATTGGGATCATATGAAGGATGTTGATAGGAATAATAAGGGTCATTATAATACTATTATGGTTTATTATAAGGATGATAAGAATCATTATCAAGATGAAAAGGAGTAACATAGGCTTGAGATGCCTCATCAATTTAAATGAAATTTTAATCTACTTCAAACTCATAAATAAAAACCTAATCAAGTTAGTTTATTTAATATAAAACTTACTTTGAACAAGTTCTTGGGATAATAGAAGCAACTTATTAAGCTCCAAAGGCTGACATATAGAAGGACAACACCAATAATCCTTTAACCACATTGGACCTTTATCCCACCGAGTGTGACAAAATTGTTATCACCCAAATTTGTACCCTTAGAATATTATTCAAGCCTTCTAAATTTGGGGTAACATGGAGATGATATTAGACTTTTGCTGACCTTTAGGTGGATTGAATATCTATGTTATAGGGCTACCTCCCATTGATGTATCACTTAGGATCATTCATTAATCTATAAATTTGTTAAGAAAAGAGAGAGAAACATAATTTAATTGAGGTGATGCACCAAAATCATTTGACCACTACCAACTTATTTCATGTACACATCAACCATGAACTAAAATAAACAAATACTACTCCTATTATGCCTCTCTAAATTATTACTTTATATGAAGGTTATGACATATATTTTGGATAGTAGGATTAAATAAGAGGTCATAGAATGACACTAATGAGTATACAAATCACTCAACCTTCACACTTCACTTGGAAACTTCACATGACCTAGAAAGAATCTTTAAAATTTCGTATGAGTGTTAGACAAGGATAACATACAAAGGAAATCTAAACAAAACACTTGACAAGATCATCTAATCATATAAATAAACTAAAACCATTCAAAGGAGTAGATAAAACTAGTAGTTTATCATTGATAAAAGGGA
Source organism: Torreya grandis (assembly GCA_037957365.1). NCBI lineage: Eukaryota > Viridiplantae > Streptophyta > Pinopsida > Cupressales > Taxaceae > Torreya > Torreya grandis. The sequence continues at coordinate 245,771 of JARHVA010004813.1, forward strand.
TAGAAATGGGTAGGGATTTGTCATACCTAGGTGGAGGATACATAGATATCCCAAATAAGGCTCAATTTATAGAGAAAGATAGATTAGAAGAGAGAGAAGGGAATATAAGTGTGTCATGACATGTGTCAAGTGAGAATTAATTTAAATAAATTAGTTTGAGAATAGTTTTATAATGTCTCAAATGACATTTTTTTCTCTCTTGAAGATTCATCTTCTTCTAAATGGCATAGGAGTTTGTCTAGTAGCTTGGCACCTTATCTTCTTCTTAACAACTACCCTTCTCTACTTAGAGAGTGATAAGTGGCACTCTTTGGTCATAAAATCATATTGATTTATCTCTTAATATACTATTTGAAACCTTGCATTAGTTTTTAATCTATATAAATTGACATCTTAGTGGTGATCATCAAACAATTCTTTAGGTGTCTTGAAATATGTTTGTCTTCACTATGGCTTTCCTTACTGAAATGGCTCAAAACTTGATTTTATATTCATTAGTTCACTCTCCCTCCATGGAATATATATATATATATATATATATATATATATTATAAAACCTAAATAAACTCATTTTAATCCATAAAACACTCATAAATACCTCATTTTCACCTAAATCTTGCATTTTTCTTCAATTTCTTGTTGCCCTGTAAACACACAAAGTTCCTTGTGTAGGACAATTTATGGATTATCTTAGGAAATTGGGCATAGTTTTGAGTACCAATTATTACCTTATATATATATGAAAAATTTCATGAAAAAAATATGAGTGAAAGTGTACTTATTAACCCTTTTTCTCTCTTTAATTATGCCTCAATTAGGCATACATGCCTAGAAATTGAGTTTTGGCTCAAATGACCTCTTACACATGTGAAACTCTAGATAAGTGTTTGATTCACTTTGCATAACCCATTAAAATGTTCCATGTCAAAATTAATCTTATAAAAATCTATACATACATGTGAATCATGAAATTTCTAGAATCATATTCTAGGTGCTTGTTGATTTAACCTTTTAGGCTTTTACACGTGTAATTCATATGTTTGGTTAAAGTATTGAGATGTCTAAATAAAATAAATAAATATGAAATAATTAAGTAGTATTTTTTTTTATAAATTTTTTACCTTCTAAAAATATTAATAAATAATATTGAATATAAATTTATCTGAAAAGTGACTATCATAGATGATCTAGGTTTTAAAAATTAGGTTCTAGATAGTTCTAATTGTTGCCAATAGGATTCTTATATTCATCTACTCATTAGACACTAGCACCCAATTTAAATAGTAGAACCATTTTTGTGTATTTTCCTCATTATGGCACTAATATTTGCTTTATAGGACTATTTTGGGAGTAGTTATGCCTATGTTTGTATGTTTTTATGCCTTCATGACTGAGACCTATAGTTGTGTATTATACCTAATTTTTTTGATTTGATGTGTAAATATTATTCTACTTGTAACTATGGAATAAGAAATAATTTTATGTGTGTTACTAGGATGGACTAGACATACTCAACACCCCACTGTGCATAGATTTACCTACATACCAATACTCTAAGGAGGGATCAAGTTCAATGTAGTTCTCCCACTTAGTGATTGGTGTATGTGAAAGATAATTATAAATTTAGAGTGGAATTGAATTCTTTGAATGTGATTTATCTTTGAAATTATTGAATACTAAAATTAGGACTTTTGTAGATGGTAGTATGTAGGAAGTAGGGTAGAATATGGATCGAATACCTTGATTTTGCAAAAAATTGTCCTTCGTTTGAATAGTTTTTTCATCTTTCTTCCATATAGTGAATATATCTAAATTAGACTTTTATTTATAAGGTTATATTGCTTAATTAGATAATAAAATGAGAATATTCTAACCTTAAGAGGACACACATTTGAAAAACTATCTGTTGGAAAGAGTTGGGGTTAACAACAGTAGCACCCAGTTGGGGAAACTAACACCATGTGGCTATAGTGTCCCAAATGTGGGACTAATTTCCACTTGGTAAACTATTAATAAAGCTAGATTAGGACCTAGGATAATAGTTCTATACTTTTTTCTTGACCGGCTGTAGGTGACTATGGTTTGCTAAATGATTAGAAATGTAAGTCTAATGCTCAAAGATAGATCTATGGCTAGCCTAGGGATAGGCTAACTCAAGTGAAAATATAATAATCCATTAACACTTTTAGGTGATTATATTTCCACCCCTTTATGCTAGTAATATAGCAAATCTAAATGACTAGTAAAAATAAAAAGGAAGCATACCTAGCCTTACCTTATAAGTTAAGCCTGTGTAATTGAGTTTGAATATATGAATCTAGGTTTGCATATGTGTAACATGATCTGAAGAAATTTCCTACAATGAAACATGAAAAAATTAGTCCTTAAGAGATAATCAAAATCAATATACTATGTTGAAATGAAATAACTGAGTAAAGTTGAGTAATGACAGAGGAAAAGAATGAATACACCTCATTGGGTACATGAACTAATGCATGAGCCTAGTGATAACATGTGTGTGTGAATTTTCATTATGATCATATCATTTAATATTTTTAATTGAGTTAATGGATTTCTCAATCCTCATATGGGTGTCGCAATAACTTAATATGATTTTGAATCCATCATTTACCACCCCTACTTGGTAGATCTTGATGTCTATGAATAACTTGGATAAGACTATAAGTGTGTCAAACCCTCTCATATAGGTGAATCAAGAACTCAATTAGGCCATGAATCCATTATTTCCCCCTATTTTAAGATGATGCATCTTTAATTGTATTGTGTAAAGTGTTAACATTATCTAACTAAGTAATCTAACTATGTATTTAGCTCCATAATCACTTGGATATATTAGGTAGCTATAGGCCACTTAAGAATACCAACCAAGGTAAATTTATTAATTAATAAATATAGTGACAACCTATAATGTGATATCAATTGTATATTGTGTAGACAATGGCATGGAGTTTTAAATTCAACATAATCAACCTATTTGAAGTTGTGTATATGGAAACTATGTGCTACACACATGTCCCTAACCTGGTATTTGAGTATATTGAATCTAAATCAAGTATTTTATAATTAAATATGTGTAACTAAATTTAATATATAAGTGATCATGTCATACATGACATCCCAAAAATCTTATTAATTGGTATTAATAAGAGCTGAAATGAATGTATATGATCTAATTATGAATATAACTACCAAACCTATGATTGTATTTATTCAAATATGTATTTTACTTGGTGTAGTAGTCTGACTGATCTAGACAATCCTCAAGTTGGGGCCACTATATAGTATCACCATATAGTGGACAATATTTGTAATTAGTGTCTTAATATGGGCACTAATGTCTAACTAGTCTTATTTTTGAGTGATCTAGATTGGATTTTGAATATATATTTTGTTCTAAGTCTACCCTGAGTCTAATTTGTGAAACTGATCCTATGTGTTGTAAGAAATTTATCTATCTGACAACCCTTATAAAGTCACCCTATTTTTAGGGTAGTTGTGAAACATGTGTAATAATTACCCTCTAAAGAAGTATCTCTAGAAAATGTGTTATCTAAAACATGTGCATGATATTATAAAATAATTTAAAAAATAACATAAAAATTTAAATATATCTAATAATAGTTATGAAACATAAGAAGTATGTTGTAATCTATAATTTCACAAGGGTGTTAAGATAAATGTAATTAATGTATACTAGAAGTAAATCTGAGTAACTACCTAAGGGATGGGGCATGACATCTATCAAGGCTCCCAATTAGGATAGGTAGATGAATGAAGTACCTCATGTCATCAAAAAATGGTGTGTATGTCTGTGTATGTGTGTTACAATCAAATACAAGTGTCATAGTGTAGAAGCATTCAAGGAAGCAAAAATACAAACATATGAATCATGAAAAAAATACACCAAGGGGCCATAATAAAAGGGACATGGGTACATGTCATTAAATATGAGAATTAATTCATACAAGTACATGTTGAAATGTCCACATATGTAAATAATAAGAAATTTTGTGTAGATCCACAAAGAAGGACAATATAGAAGCATGAAAAATCACACACAAGGGACATGGTCACATTTCCAAGCCATAAAAATAGATAATTAGTGTAGAATCTAAGGAACAATGGCATATTAAAATGCCTTCAAAGATGGAATAAGAATAGTAAACACAATCAAGTCTAATATAGGAACTAGAAATGAAATCATGTATAATCGTATAATGCAAATCTATGTAGATGGTAGGGTACATATGTACTGAGTCTAACTAGTGATAGTAAAAAAAATCTAAGAAATGTGGATCAATGATCAATATCAATATAAATTAATGCATAAACTAGAATGTATAGTATGTAAATATAAAACCTAGTTATAAAAAATGTGTAGGAGATGCCCCTAAATAGGTACATGTATTAATGTATAAACTTAGATTAGTGTAAATGCCCTCAATGGGTATATAATAGTTGATATAGATCAGTGTAGTGGATTGGAGTCCTATTTGTAATTTTAAAGAACTCAATGAAAACAAGTGAAGCATATGTGTATGATAAAATTGACTATACTAGGATAGTTTACAATATGCAAAATTTGTCTAGTAGAAATATGAACATAATAATGCATACAATATGTAAAATTTTATATTTTTAATATATTTTAATGTTTTTTTATTTTATCATATTATATTATTTTTTTATTTTTTGAGTATAAGCTATGTACAAGCATATTAAAATAAACTATGTACAAGGAGTGAGAGAGAGAAGGAGGTATGTACATGGATAGAAACCATACTAACCAATGAGTCTCATGGAAGACTCACCATCAACATGACCTATGTCAAAGAGTGGAACTATGATTGTTCATGTATTGTGAAAGGGTAGATGTGAACCCATGATTTGGTGTGTTGTATAATTTAAACCTGAAACTACCAAAGTAGTGATTTTATGATCTGATGGAACTGACTATGATGCCTTGTGAAGTATAGGGGACTTAGGGACCATCTGGTAGATGTAGAAGTTATAGGTGATTAAAATCACCTATAATGAGAACCCCTACACCCCAATATAATTATTCTCACTATAAACTAAGTATACAAAGGTATTATAGAATCTATGATGTATCTCTGATGTAATGGTCTCTCTAGTTATGGTGTTTAAGGGAGATTATGCATGTATGTAGACATGGTAGAAGTAGACCTAGCCTATTCTAAGGACTTTGATAAACACTATTATGTATGAATATGAACTATGATGTCTATTATAACTATTAACCATATAATATATAGTAGTGGAAATGGAATTATAATTGGTGTCAATGATGGAACTATATATGGAATCTATGTTAGAACTACCTATGGGATAAGAAGAGGATACTCATAGGGGATACCTTTAATCTTAACCACATATATTATATATACTTAAGGCATTGATTTACTATATATGGGATGGCTCAGAGCTACTATAACCATGGCTTACCTAATAATATGTTAAATACACATGTACTAGGACTAGTAGAAAATGAGTGGCTATGTGTGTTGGTACAACCTATAATGGAAGCACAATATCCATAATATATCTCTAAATATGGCCACTAAAATCATTAATGATTATATCTATAAGGAATAAATCCCACTCTATGTAGCCTAAGTGTTTTAAAAGTTTTATGATGCACATGCTTCTATTAGAGCCATTGTCAACCATATCATTATGAATAGGATGGTGGTTTATATATGCTCATATGAAAATCACATGTAAATTTATGTCATCATCCAAAATATCTTACTTTAAAAATATTATAAGTGGTCTAGGTGGCACTTTAGTATGATACATGCCAATAATATTTTACTATCGATGTTTCTCCTCTATAACTGTGGGATAGGAAGCTAGTGGTGGATGAGCCTGGTATGTATAATCAACACCTAATGTGCTCTTACCTTATTATTTGTATGCTTTGGGAAAGGATATTAAAATATCTTAAAGGATCTTAAAATATCTTAAGTGTCTTTTCCTCTATTTGTTTTTATTTGTGCCTCTTTGTGTGTGCCCACATCAATAATGTTTGCTTCAATGAGATCTTGTATCTTGTACTTGAGGCTAATTCATATTTTTTTCATGTGTCCTAGTGCCCTATGATACTCAAAAAATACATTCAAATTATAACTATTTAGAAGAGGTTGTGGTGTATCAACCTATTTAATGAGGAGAGATATGGTATTACATTCTAATAGTTATTATAAAACTCATACTGGTGACTCTGATAGATTAATGAAGACTCTGCCTTGAGGAGATGATAAAACCAATTTTGGAGAAGGATCTAAAGTTTCATTGATTATGAAATTTTTATCACTTTTTTTTTTTGTGGCCCTAACCTTATATGTAGATTTATTTTTACAATTCATAGTTGAATCTAATCCATTTATGTATTTGATTTTTCCAATTGCTAAGAGCTTAATCTCTCTTTCCTTAATTATGTATCACATATTTGTAAATTTTGGAAGCTTCTTGAATAAGATTAATTCATGAAGTGTTGGTAATAGACTATATTATAATATATCTTGAATCTCTTTATCTACCACCTATTAATGTGATATATTATCACTTATGTTGATAGAGAAGTGTTATAGGAATAGATTTTCTAAATGATTAAATGTTGTGATAGATTGGTGAGGCAAATCATAAAACCACTGAAGGGCATAATCCTTAAGACTATGTATAAATATCTTTGTAAGAAGACAATCATTAGATAAATAGTACAAACATTTTATGTGAAAGGCTCTTATGTGATGCTTTAGGTCACCATTTACATCATATAATGTGAGCTTGGGTGTTCTGAAACTAGATGGTAAAGGAGTTACTATAATGTGATGTGCTAAAGGTGTATGCAAGAGAATGTTAGAGTCCAAGGCATATGATGGATTAGTTTCTCCCTAATCAATATGTTACACCTTAGACTATAGATAAATAACCTGCTAAATAATGGATTGTACATATGGAGGAAAGTAACTATCCATAAGTGGTATAAATGTAACTAATGGTTGAATAATAAGATTGGGTTGTGGTATTTGAGTTGGTTGAGTGGGTCCTAATGAAGGTGTAACATCATCATTAACTAAAGGGGTTGTAGATTGACCTCTATTTTTATTATTGATTTATAATATGACCTATAAAATATATTCATGATCATGAAGCTATTATCATATTATATATTTAAAATGCTATAGTACCTATCTTTGTTCACAACTATATCATTATCATTAAGTGGAGGTAGTGTGTCTTGATCCTTAATATGGGATTGATCTTAATCTTGGTTATATTTTTCATCCTAGGATAAATTGTCATTTAATTCCACATAATTAGGGTGTGAAGGATTTATATCTAGAGTTGTAATAAGTTACTTATCCTTCTTATATGGTTAGATAGATGGAATTTGAATATGCTATATAAGATTACCACCTAGTCTAGCATTGCTTCTTAAGGGAAGAGAGAAAAAAAAATTAGATGGCATATAACAAATAAATTGAAATAGATATAATATGATAGAATATATTAATTATAAATAATTAATAGCAACTAAGGAAAATAGGAGAAAAAATGATACAATTCTAAGAGCATCTAGGGTTAGGGTTTTTAGAAGTTAGGATTTATTTACAATAATTTAAATTAGATGTAAAATAAATTGAAACCCTAATGGAAAATTTGATTATAATTTATATAGGTTGTATAAATAAAATAATTATTATTCATCCCTAATTATATTTCACAAAAATAGGAATTAATGCAAGCTAGGATTTAATGCAATGTTTGAAGTAAGATGGGTTCACCAAATGATTTAACCTTTTAGGGTTTTAAAAGTGCAATTAATATTTTTGGTTAAAGGGATGAGATGTCTAAATTAATTAAATATGAAATAATTAATTACTGATTTGTTATGATTTTGACCTTGTTTTGACATTCAAAAAATAATAATACATATTATTAAATATAAACTTATAAAAAAATTGATTGTCATAGATGATATGGACTCTAAAAAATGGGTTTTGGATATTTATAAGTGTCTCCAATAGGATTATAGTATTCATCTACTCACTAGATAATATCATCTAGTTTGGATAGTGGTGTCATTTGTGTTTAGTGTCCTCAATATGGTGCTAATGTACCCTTTGAAGTATTGTTCTTATTTTTGGGCAACCCCTATTATTGTGTTTGTATGTTTTGTTCCTATATGAATAAGACTTATAGTTATGTATTATACCTATAAAACTTGATTTGATGTGAAAATTAAATCAATATTTCTAGGTATTGTTATTATTGTTAAGGTGTGGAGTCTAAAAGCTTCACATATGAGCGCATTTGATAAGTTGCAGGTTTACACAGTCACCGGCGTCGGTCAGGATCGACCGACATCAGTCAGGAGAAGTTGAAGAAATGCTGGCATCGACAGAGGATCAGCTGACGATGGTCACATGCAAACAGGCAGGAACCGGCATCAGTTACCTGTGCATCCAGAATGCTATTTTCAAGGATAAAACTGAGTGTTTGCATGATGAGTTTAAGTCTTAGTCTTAAGTTCGCATTTCTATTATTAATAAGATTGTTTTTAGAGCCCTTGTTTAAGAGGCTTAACTTTTGGTTGTAAGTTCATGCTCAAGTTTCCTAATTCTATATGTAGGAAAGATCTTCTTAGCTTATTAGAGTATGAGTAGAACATTGTGAATGTTTGAAGGATAGTACAGAGTTGTATCAATCCAAGTTGTTGGAGTTGATTGTACTTGAGAGAGAGAGAGCTCTTGAGGAATAGAGATCTAGAGAGAGATCTTGTGCATCTGAGAGAGGTGTGGAAGAAAGAAGTTTCTTTAATTATATTCTTTTTGTAAAGAGTTTAATACAAGTTTTCAGGGTGGTTTCTTGTATCTCTTGTTCTTTGTTATTTATCATTCTAGTTACTTATCTATCTGATTTAATTCCACGTTTATTGCTTTCACAAGTGTAATCATTGTTGGTCGATCCCCAACAAGTGGTATCAGAGCTCAGGTTCACTAACAGGTGGTTCAGATTTGTGTAGTGTGTATTGATTACAGGTTGCTCACAGGGGTTTCTATTTGAGTGGGAGAATCAATGGCAGAAGAAATTAAATTGAGAATGGAGAAGTTTAATGGCAAGAACTATCAACATTGGAGAATGCAGATAGAGGACTATCTGTATCAAAAAGATCTTTACTTACCGTTAGGTGGAATTGTAAAGAAGCCCAAGGACATGGAAGATGAAGAATGGGAAGTTCTTGATAGAAAGGCTCTGGGGTCTATAAGACTGAGTCTAGCATCTACTATGATATCTAATTTATCACAGGAAAAAACAATGATAGAGTTGATGACTACGTTAGAAAATTTGTATGAAAAACCCTTAGCTTCTAATAAGGTATATCTTATGAAGCAGTTATTTAATTTGCATATGCAAGAAGGTGGATCTGTATCTAATCACCCGAATGATTTCCATGGAATTGTTAATCAATTAAGTTCAGTCAATATTGTATTTGATGATGAAATAAAAGCTCTTTTAATATTATGTTCTTTGCTTGAAAGCTGGCATGGCTTGGTAATGGCAGTTTCTAATACTGCATCTGCTTCGAATATTTTAAAAGTAGAGGATGTTGTTAGTGTTATCTTGAATGAGGAAATTTGTAGGAAAAGCATAGAGGAAACATCAGGGAACACTTTAAATCTTGAGAGCAAGGGAAGGAAAAAAGAGAAGAGCAAGAGGAGATCAAGATCTAAGTCTAAGGTGAGAGGTAGATCCGAATCCAGAAATGGCAGGAGGCCACAATGCTGGAACTGTGGAAAGATGGGGCACATAAGTAGAGATTGTTGGTCAAAGCCTAAGGAGGACAATCAGCACGAAGGAAAATAAGAAGCAAAGGTTGTAGGTATTGCATAAGATGCTTTAATATTCTCTCTGCATAATAATATAGAATCTTGGATTTTAGATTCTAGTGCATCTTTTCATGCTACCCCTAACAGAGAATATTTCAGTGACTATATCCATGGAGATTTTGGAATAGTGTATCTAGGGGATGATGAGCCTTGTAAGATTATTGGCAAAGGTAAAGTGCAGCTGAAGATGCAGAATGGCAACACATGGGTGTTGAGAGATGTGATGCATGTTCCTAGCTTGAAGAGAAATTTGATTTCTGCAGGAAAGTTAGGGGATGAGGGTTATACAGTAACTCTCACAGCAGAATCTTGGAAGGTGACCAAGGGTGCACTTGTTATGGCCAGAGGTAAGAGAGTAGGTACTCTCTATTTATGTAATTGTGTTACTAATATTTCTCCTTCTGTATTATCTACTTCAGATGTGGATGCTAAATTGTGGCACTCAAGGCTTGGCCACATGAGTGAGAAGGAGATGTCAATTCTTAAGTCTAAAGGTAAGCTTTCAAATTTGAAAAGCATGGATCTAGAATTTTATGAGCATTGTGTATTTGGAAAATAGAAAAGGGTTAGTTTTCTCAAGACTGGGTCTACTAAGAAAAGGCATAAGTTACATCTTGTTCACATAGACGTGTGGGGACCGGCTTAGGTAGCTTCTATTGGAGGATCACAGTACTATGTTACATTCATAGATGATGCTACAAGAAAGGTATAGATCTACTGTATTAAGAAGAAATCTGATGTATTTGAGACTTTTAAGATTTGGAAAGCTATGGTTGAGAATAAAACAGGCAGAAGATTGAAGTGCTTGAGATCTGACAATGGTGGTGAGTTTTGCAGCCTTAAGTTTAACTAGTATTGTTATACACATGGAATCCGTAGGCAAAGGATGGTTCCAAGGACACCTCAGCAGAATGTTATTGCTAAAAGGATGAACAAAATAATCATGGAGCATGCAAGGTGTATGAGATTGCATGCTGGGTTGCCCTTAGAGTTTTGGGCAGAAGCTGTTGACACTGCAGTGTACCAGATTAATAGAGGACCCTCTACAGCTCTGGATGGTGGGATTCTAGAAGAGTCATGGATAGGTAAAAAGGTAGATCTCTCATATCTCAAAGTTTTTGGTTGTGAATCCTTTGTGCACGTAGATAAGGAAAATAGAAAGAAGCTTGATGCTAAGTCTATGAGGTGCACGTTTATTGGCTATGGCTCAGATGATTTTGGTTTCAGATTTTGGAATCTAGGAACTAACAAGGTAATTAGGAGCCGTGATATTGTTTTCAATGATAAAGTGATGTATAGTGATCAACTGAAGAAGCTGAATCAATCTGGACAGAGCAATGGAGAATTGGGCGAGGTGACCATCCAAAATGAGCTCATAGAAAAAAGAAATAATCACTTGCAGGAAAACACAGAGACTGATGTCAGCAGGTTAGGAACCGATGTCGATAGAACAGAAACTGATGTTGGTCATACAGAGACTGATGTCAGTAGAATAGGCACCAGCATCGGCCAGGAAGAACCGGCATCAGCCAATAATAGGTCTACAGGTGATCGAGGTTGGTCACTATCAGAGAATTTGGGTGGACAGCATGTTGTGAACGAGTCTCAGACACCCATCAGGAGGTCAAAAAGGGTAAGTAAGCCTCCAATTAGATATTCTCCTTCATTATACTATTTATTGCTAACTGATGGTGGAGAACCAGAGATTTTTAAAGAAGCATTACAGGTGGAGTCCAAGAGTCAGTGGGAGCATGGCATGGTTAAGGAGATGGAGTCCTTGAGAGAGAACCAAACATGGGATTTGGTTGAGTTGCCAGCTGGTAAGAGGACACTGAAGAACAGATGGACCTACAGGTTGAAGGAAGGTGAGAATAGACAGATGAGATATAAGGCCAGGTTGGTAGTGAAAGGATTTGCACAAAAGCCAGGTATTGATTTTGGTGAGATTTTTTCTCCTATTGTTAAAATGACTTCTATACGGGTTGTATTGTCTTTGGTTGCTATTGAGGATTTGCATCTTGAGCAGCTAGATGTTAAGACAGTGTTTCTTCATGGAGATTTGGATGAGGAAATATACATGGAACAGCCAGAAGGATTTGAGGTCAAGGGTAAGGAGAAGTTGGTGTGCAGATTAAAGAAAAGCTTGTATGGCCTCAAGCAAGCTCCTAGACAGTGGTATTTGAAATTTGACAGGTTTATGACTGAGCATGGATACAGTAGATGTCAATCTGACCATTGTGTATATTTTAAGAGATTGGATAATGGTAGATATATTATTCTATTGTTGTATGTAGATGATATGCTGGTTGCAGGATCACACATACAGGATATCTCTGAGCTTAAGGTGAAATTAGCTCAAACGTTTGCTATGAAGGATTTGGGAGCATCAAAGAAAATCCTTGGCATGAGCATTAAGAGAGACAGGAAAAATCACAGGTTGATATTGTCTCAAGAGGATTATGTGGACAAGGTGTTGAAACGGTTCAATATGCAGGATGCTAAACCGGTAAGCACACCTTTGGCTGGACACTTTAAGTTGAGTAAAGAACAATGTCTTAATTCACATGATGAGGTAGAGTACATGAGTAAGGTTCCATATTCTTCCATGGTAGGAAGTTTGATGTATGCAATGGTGTGTACTAGACCGGATATTGCCCAAGCAGTGGGAGTATTAAGTAAGTATATGGCCAATCTAGGAAAGGAACACTGGAAAGCAGTTCAGTGGATCCTTAGATATCTGAGAGGAACCAGCAGTAGACACTTGTGCTATGGAGGTTCAAATACTTCTCTACATGGTTATGTAGATTCAGATATGGTAGGTGATTTGGATGGCAGGAGGAGCACCACAAGATATGTTTTCACTGTAGGTGGAACGGCGGTTAGCTAGATATCTAAGTTGCAGAAGGTTGTTGCCTTGTCAACTACAGAAGCAGAGTATATTGCAGCCATAGAAGCTAGCAAAGAGATGATATGGATGACATGGTTCATGGAAGATCTTGGAAGGGAGCATGGGAGTTGCGGATTGTATAGTGACAGTCAGAGTGCAATCCATTTGGCTAAGAATTTGGCCTTTCATTCAAAAACCAAGCACATACAGCTAAGGTACCACTTCGTACGGCAGGTATTGGAAGATGGTGAGTTAAAGCTGGAGAAGATCCATACAGACATGAATCTTGCTGATATGTTAACCAAACTGGTTACAAAGGAGAAGTTGAATCTTCATTCAACTTTTGTTGGTCTTCATGATTGAGTTGAAGATGGAGGAGCTAGAAGATGTTGTTGTACAGGTACTGGTGCAGCTTTTTATCTCCAAGTGGGAGATTGTTAAGGTGTGGAGTCTAAAAGCTTCACATATGAGTGCATTTGATAAGTTGTAGGTTTACACAGTCACCGGCGTCGGTTAGGATCAACTGATGTTGGTTAGGAGTAGTTGAAGAAACGCCAGCGTCGGTAGAGTATCGGCTGACTACGGTCACAGGCAAACAAGCATGAATCGGCGTCGGTTACCTGTGTGTCCAGAATGCTATTTCTGAGGACAAAACTGAGTGTTTGCATGATGAGTTTAAGTCTTAGTCTTAAGTTCGTGTTTCTATTATTAGCAAGATTATTTTTAGAGCCCTTGTTCAAGAGGCTTGATTGTTGGTTGTAAGTGCATGCTCAAGTTTCCTAATTCTATATGTAGGAAAGATCTTCTTAGCTTATTAGAGTATGAGTAGAACATTGTGAATGTTTGAAGGATAGTACAGAGTTGTATCAATCCAAGTTGTTGGAGTTGATTGTACTTGAGAGAGAGAGAGCTCTTGAGGAATAGAGATCTAGAGAGAGATCTTGTGCATCTGAGAGAGGTGTGGAAGAAAGAAGTTTCTTTAATTGTATTCCTTTTGTAAAGAGTTTAATACAAGTTTTTAGGGTGGTTTATTGTATCTCTTGTTATTTGTTATTTATCATTCTAGTTACTTATCTATCTGATTTAATTCCGCATTTATTGCTTTCACAAGTGTAATCATTGTTGGCTGATCCCCAACAATTATTTTTGGGATCACCTGCACCTTTGTCTACATGTTTTGTTCCTATGTGATTGAGACTTATAGCTATGTACTATACCTAAAAACATTAATTTGATTTGAAAACCCTAATCTAATTGAAAGCATGGCATAATCAATAATTTTATATGTTGAACCAATACTTTGAGGAGGGATCAAGTCCAATGTAGTTCTCCCACCTAGTGTTTGATGTATGTGCAAGTGAATGCTATAATGGGAGTGGCCTTAGATTAATTAAATGTGATTGAG
>JARHVA010004813.1:265000-267500 GCA_037957365.1 Torreya grandis
AAATTTTATACTACCCTTCACACATGAATATTTCATTAACCATAAATAAATAGACTTGTAGGGTTTAGGTATGGTTTCTCTACTAATCCCTTTTGACTTTCCTTGATGGTTTTGAAAATATGAAATAGACAAATATTCATTTATATTGAATTAGGAAATGAATTTAGAAAAGGGATTCTTCCAAATATTATCTTACCTTATTTGATAATTCTAGAAATTTAATTGATGACTGAGGTAGAAACTAGAATGCAAATACCTCACACTATAGTGGAGTCTTCTTTTAGATTGAAAATGAATTCCTTTACTATAGATTCATCATATCCTTCAAATTTATGAAAAAATGACAACCAACCAACTTATTCAAAAACTACCATAGATATATTGTCTAACATCAATTTATATACATTCATAGGTTCATAGTGTTTCTTATTTCCCATGAGACTTTAGCAGATTACTAAAATCTAGGGGGTAGGAGGTACAATAGTTAGTGCCAATGAAAATAATAGTGTTAAGGTGAAAATGGAAAGGAATTATTCAAATGGATATTTAGGTTGGTAGTTTTTGACATAATCTAAAGAAATCATCCCATGATGTGGAATTTAAGTGAAACAATATTTGGAAAAGATTTGATTCACTTTCATAGTCATGAGACTGGTGTGCCATCAATTTTGGCATCTTATTCAAGATACTTCAAAGTGATTCAGTATATGGTTGCATCCACAAAAAAAGGTGATATGAAATTCCATTTATTTTCATGTCATTTCATTCAGGATTTCTCTATATCATCAAATGCCATTTCTTTTGCTTATGTATCCTCTTACTTATGAATTTTTTATGTCAGCAAATGGTTTTGTTTGGTATGTACTCTGATGGTCTATAAGATGTCTTCTTTATAAATCTCCTCTTAAACATGAACATATATGGATCAAATGAATCATATTAACCTAATGCAGATAAATAAAATGCTTTACTTACCAAATCATACTCTTGACCTTCATTGATTTTCTACCACCTGATTCTAAACAGAAAGAAAATACATGAATTAATTTTTATATAAATGTATACAAACAAATGTTGTAATGATTTTCTTATCTGGAACAACTGATCAAATTTTACTATTTTTTTTATTTTTTTATTTTTTTGGTATTTTGACCTTAATCATCCATTTCTTAATTTCAATCCATGACTCACCATTCAATCCATGACTATCAAACAAGTTGGTTTTCTGATCAACATTACTAATAACATCCTAAGAGTATTTTCACTATTGAATATATATATATATATATATATATATATATATATATATATATATATATATATATATATATATATATATATATATATTCATGTGTGTGTGTGTCTATATATATATATATATAGATACACACACACACACACACACACACACACACACACACACACACACACACACACACACATGTATATACATATACATGTGTGTGTGTGTGTGTGTGTGTGTGTGTGTGTGTGTGTGTGTGTGTGTGTGTGTGTTTAGAAGAAGAAATAACAAGAAGTTACCACCTTATTTTGTTTATAGAATATACCATCATGAAGTTGTTGGCATGAAAGCACTATGTCCTTCCATGAAAAATACCTCATGTCTAATGTTTTGAACAAATTCCTCCTTATTAACAAGTTTATAACATAATTTAAGTCTATGTCCACTAACTAGAAAAGTTTTTTGGTTCCCATCTATTGGAATTAATTGCATAGATCCATTCTCAAATATCTTAATTTCAATCCATGACTCATTATTCAATCCATGACTAGCAAATAAGTTGGTTTTGTGATCAACATTACTAATAACATCCTAAGAGTAGTTTCACTATTGAATATATATATATATATATATGTATGTATGTATGTATGTATGTATGTATTCATGTGTGTATATATATATACATATACATATACATACACACACACACATAGATATATATATATATATATATATATATATATATATACACACACACACATATACATATACATGTGTGTGTGTGTGTGTGTGTGTGTGTGTGTGTGTGTGGGTGTGTGTGTGTGTGTGTGTGTGTGTGTGTGTGTGTGTGTGTGTGTGTGTGTGTGTGTGTGTGTGTGTGTGTTTGGAAGAAGAAATAACAAGAATTTATCCCCTTATTTTTTTTATAGAATATACCATCATGAAGTTGTTGGCATGGAAGAACTATGTCCTTCCATGAAAACTACCACATGTCTAATGTTTTGAACAAATTCTTTCTTATTGACAAGTTTCTAACATAATTTAAGTCTATGTCCATTGACTAGAAAATTTTTTTGGTTCCCATCTATTAGCAATAATAGCATAGATCCATTCTCAAATATCTTTTCTATTTGATATGGCCCTAACCATCTTATCCTCAACTTATCCTTTAATTGCTGATATTTAAAGTCAAACAAAAGTTCCCAATCTCATTTTTGAAATATTTTTTCTTTGATGTTGCATCATCTCTATTTTTTT
>JARHVA010004813.1:272500-337500 GCA_037957365.1 Torreya grandis
TATACATCTGTATATACACAAAATGAAGAGACTAAACATGCAAATAATTAGAATAAAATATCAGAGTTAGTCATTTAGGATCTAATTACATTAATTAAGATAAATTATCTTATTTACTATACTAATATTAGATACAATACTTAATATCCTTGTATTGTTTAGTCTAGAGGATAGGTAACGGAAGAAAAATAAAAATAAATGATATAAATAATAAGACATATTTTAGACTCATTAATTACAATTTGGGATAATAGTTATAGGATTATGTCCTAAATCACTTTATGTGAATCTGGTCTATTTAATGAATGTAAATGTAATTTTAATTCTCAAGGATAGGTCTAAGACTTGCCTTGGGATAGGTTAACTAAAGCGACACTCTTAACATCCAAATACCACTTTTAGGTGATTAAATTTATTCATGCTTAAGAGGTGTTTAACATGATTTGAAAATAATTTTATAGGTTCTAAATCTTTTAAATTTTTATTTTACGCCTATAACATCATATTACAACTCAACATGCTAAAATAGATCTCTCATGTTTTAATCCATAGGCTTTAGATAGGCTTCTTGGCTAGCAAAAAGATGCATTTATCCCTTCTTGACCCCACTTGATGACTTGAAAAGATCATATATCACCTTAATAGATATTAAAAGTAATTTATATGATCATGAAACCTTTTATCATTATTTATAGTCCTTTATACCTAGTTTAGATACCAATTCATATTGTACACCCTCATAAATAAGCCTATAGACAAACTTCTAGACTAATTTTATACAATCACCCCTTGGCAAAAGCCAAATAATACCAAATTTAGGTGCTCATGATACCTATTTTTACCAAAAAATTCATTACCAATTTTAAAAATACAAATTTAAATCATTTTAGGATATATTTCTCCCATTGGGTCACTATGAGGGGTTTAGTAGGGTTTAAGGTGTGTTAGGTTCTTAATGATTGTTCATAGAGGATATAACCTATTTCCATAAACCATTTCAATAGGATGGAAGCAGAAAGACATATACAACAACTCAAAAATTATTTTTCCACCATGTATCATTTCAAGGAATATTTGAGCAAGTTTGGAAGTCTCTTAGGTGGTTGAGTATGCATTTGTGAGCTCGAGAGAGAGGATCTTATGTGAAAAGATGTGAAAATAATTATTATTGGATTTAGATAATATAATAAGTTAAATTAAACTCAATATGATATGTTTCAATTTATTTAATCTCTAATCATCATTTTTATACCCATTGTAACACTCATTAGATCATACTTAGGGTCTATAACATATCCATATAAGTGAACCTAGATGACTATATTTACTCTTTTATCATTATTTAATGGGTTTAAACCATCATGGAATATTAAATTGAGGTATTAAAATCCTTATTTGGTCCTTAATTATTCATCATATCATTAAAATATTCCACCTTATACAATTCTCATACATAAGCTTCTATATTCTTTACTAAACCACTTGACTGAGTTCATGAGAGTTATTTATTTGTATAGTTTTAGATTTATAAAACTTGGTATAATTTTACAATATTAATTAAGGGTATTAATTATATATTTATTATTAATAATCATCCCACACTTACACAAGTCATCTATTCTTTCATAAACAGGCATCTACATGACTCATTAGGCATGTAGGTCTTTACTGGGGCTGATTCTTTGTTAAGATTGAGAATGACCTTAACTAAGGGTTTATATATCTTTTTTAATTCTTATAAATCACCATATAAATCCTAACTATGTCATATAATTCCTTATGTAACTCCAAAATATTATTTATTTCACCATATTCTCTTTTACTCATGGTGGACATTTAGGTGTCTAGATCGCATTTTTTGAATGAGAATCTATTTAAAAAGGTTTATATCAAATTTTATTTTATTAAAAATATTTAAAAAATTATATTTTTTATATTTAATATTCATTTTTACACTTTATTCACAAGAAACAAGGCTTCTTTACAAGTTTACACACAGACTTGGTTGTAGGTGGAGGTTTGAGATTGAGGTCTGATTAGAGATTATATGTAGGTTCATAGTAAATCATATTCATAACCAATAAAAATTATAAAAGTATACACACATTAATTTAACTCTGATTATTACCATCAAACCTTAGTTATTAAGCAAACTTTCCTAATATATTTATATGCAGGCTTGACTATATTATCCTAATTGTGTGACTGCATGATCTAAAGTAGATTTATTTTGATTACCTTATCTAATAATATTTATATATTTTTGATATTTAATTCTTGAATACACTTATCTATTTACTAAACCCATATATTTTTAATCAAGGTTCATCTCAACATAGGCCATAAAGGGACATGTTGGTCTGTAGATGTGTAGGCCTAGTTTTCTTTGTTTTAAGCTTTTTATTAACCCTATTTTGATCTTATTGAGTTTAAGAAAACTTATCCACTAGATTTAAACCTATTACACTATATTATAACCCTCATATATCATTTATTATATTATGTATATATCCCTTTACACTCACTTTTGTGCTTGGGAGACTTCTCACAATCTCAAACCTAAGACCATTACATGTTGCTTAGAGAAGGTAGTATTAGAGTGAAGTAATAGAGTCACTAATATACTTGTAATTAAATTTAATAGAGTGATAATTGATGTTTTATACCCTTGATCAGACTCTTTCAAGTATTGAAAACCCTAGATCAATTAATAAACCATCACTTTCAACTTATAGATTGTGCAAAGGAAGAGTTCTCTTGTCAACTTGAGCCCACATGTGCCAAGTGAGACTTTTATCATAATGTGTAATTGTTTTTAAACCCCTATATACCATTTTAAAATTCATCCATGATTCAAACTAGTTTGAAACTATCATTCTAAGGAGAAAAATGAGCCTATGGGGTTTATAGATAGTTTTAGATCAACCTAGGGTCTTATTAATTTTTCATAAATGAGGGGCCACCGATATTAAAATTATTACCATGGATTTTAATCTAATTATAACCCCTCATTTGGAAAATTTTTTAGTTCCTCAATCCAATTGAACTGTATATAATGAACACTTGAAAATTACCTTTGTGGTATTGTCAAGGGAGTGATGGAGAAAAGAAATAATTTATTTCATTATCTGGACCTATACCTATAATCCAATCATTTATTCATCCTATTTAAATTAAGATACATTCCTAAACTATTTTCACCATAAAGTGGATCTCTCAAGTCCATACAAGTGCTTAAAACTACCCTTTTTAAAGGTTTAACCTACAAAACTGATATGGTCTAGCATTTCTGACATATATGGAAGTTAGATAACTCCTCCAAGAACTTTTTCAAGTTTACTCAATGGATCGTTAATCTTTTATGTCTTTTACATGCATTGGAGTTAGTTAAAATTACCTTGCTTGGCATAAAACTTTACCTTAAACTTTTTAAATAAACCTTAATTTCTCCAAACATGTATGAAATGGTTTTGATATTCACTTTGGCCCCTATGACACTTTTTTACCAAGATTTTATAAACCATGACATGACTAGCCTAGTATAAGACAAAGATAAACCATTACCTTAATTTCATCAAAACAACCTTAAAATTTTATAATAAGACCTTCTAAAGACCATTATAAGAATTTAGAATGTAAAAAATGGCTAGGATCAAGGTTATTTATACATGAATAGTCAATTTTCAACTTATAAGGTTTGAATTTTTGACTTGGGGGTCAAAAATGGTTAACATGAAGCATAACATAGTTTCAAATAGTTGACGAAAAAGATAATAGAGCAACTATTGTTGGCATTCCCATATTTAATTAATTTATTTTAGTATATTTTTATGTGAGTGGCATATATATATGAGTATTATTCATTCAATAAGGAATACCTATTAGATATTTAGGTGAAAATTTTAAATATTTAAATAAAAATTATTTAATATATGATCAAAAGTTTTATGGAATTATCAATGTGCTAAATAAATTGAGACATTTTTTGTTTCTAAATTATTTTTTATTGTATATATATAATTAAACATTAAAATTTATTAATATTTATTTTAGATACTAAAATTAAATCAGTAAATTCTTTACAATACTATTCCTTGAAATTTTTATCTTGCTTGGCCAACATACCATTTTGATAACCATTTATCTACATGAGAACTTTACAAGACCTAAAATTTATATGAACATATTATAATATTACATAATTTAATCCAAAACATCCCTAATTATTAGACACATGACTCCCAAATAAATTATATAATCCTTTCTCCAATCTAGATAAGTATAGACTAGGTAAATAGGGGCACACTATCCACCTATCCACTAGTACATACTTATCTCCCATGCTCCAATGAATAGTTTTTAAAAATGACATGATTCCTATGTTTCTCCCATGTGATCCATAAGGTTGGCTATAAAAAATTAATATAATTATTATCCTATAATAACACATCAAGTGTCTCACTTCAAACTCTTTAGTTACTCTGTAACACTCTTGTAAAGGAAAATTCAAAATCACTTATCTATTTAGAAAATATCCCTACTATAATTATTTTGTAGTAGTAAAATCATTGGCCAAGTTAACATTATTTTCTTACTGGTTGATTCCATCCTTTTTCAATCATTCTAATCAAATTTTGTATTTTTTATATCCTCATAGGGATAATTACATCAACCTAAGGTCTACAAATACTATGTTGGCAACACTCATTTAGTAAGCGGTTTTCTAAATATATCTCATCCATATCCCACTTCTCAAATATGTTCACCCTTTTAATTTGATCTTGTTTTTCCTTATGAAAGCTAGGGTTTTATCTCTTGCAAGTTATCCAATAGTCAAAATAGAGATCACATAAAAATAGGTGACCTACAAATACAGGTGAACAACTTCAAATTTTTAGATTCATCACATAGTCAACATAGATAGATTCACATTAGAGGATAATGACACATTGCAACCTTGTCTAGATACTATGCACTTGTCCCAATATAAAATTATGAATATTTTAATTAAAAATATGTTTTTATGTCTTATTAATTAATTTTACACATTCATCAGAAGCATAATATAGTTTTCATAAATTAGTTTTGAAGGACATATCTCAAACCCTCACCCTATTTTTTATATTTAGCAATTTAAAAATTATATAAATTTTTTATATCACTATATTTTATAGTATGTTTCCTTATTTATATCTCTTATATTATATTTCAAGTTTTGTAAACTTTAAAATTGATTAAATCACATTTTATAAATTCTAACTATAAATACTCTGGTGAACCTACTTTTAGAATAGAACATTACTTGTAATACTTGTTTATTTTTGGATTAGAGTTTTAGTTAAATTTTATAAATTCTAAAAACTAAAATAATAAATTCTTCAACCTTAGATATTATATGTAACATAACAAACCATTTTTTTAGTTTGGAGTAATTTGACACTAAAAAAATTATCTTGTCACCTTGAAATAATATTGACACAAGGGATATTTCTTTTGATTTTGGGTTAAATTTTGTCATTTTACTTTCCAAAAAATATTTCAAATTTTTTTTTCATTTATTAAGTTTGTTATAGAGATTGTATATTGGAAGTATATAATATCCTAGATATTATTGTTATGGGATACAAGGTGTTTCATTTACATACATCATGATGTGAAGAGCTTACTTGAATACTCATAGCCATTATATAGAGCAAGTTGATAATTTTAGTCTCCATTTTATTACACAAACTAGGAATATATACTATCCATATGATTTTATAGTGCAACAATAAGTGATTAGCTCTAGGAAGTTACTCTCAACTTATCCTTACAACTAGGTTCAGTGGGCTATGGGTGTAGTTCTACCTCCATAGTTAGTGCTCTATAATATTTGGCCAACATTTTTCAATAAAAGAGAAATTATATTTTAGAGCCTTCACTTCATTCAAAACCCTTCTATATCACATTTTCATCCTTGGGTTTTTCTTTCATCATCTTCTTAAATTATAGTTTTGTTTACATTATTGTACATTCTATTAGTTTTTAATATATTGTATGGCTCTAAGATGTAGCAATAAATTAAGTGGCACTCATATTTACGATATGTAGTTTTGAGGAAAACATAAACCCATTTTAAAAAAATGGGGACCCTTATTTTAAATTATGAAAATTTGTACCTTAAAGTTGAAAATCACTTGATCATAGTACCACTAGCATGTTTGTACTTTGTCTTTATTTGGAGATCATCAACACATGGTTCTCATCTAGATTAATTGACATATTTTCAAATGATTATTTTTGTATGCCCTTATAATGTTGTTAATGATTATTGTCTATGTTTTTGTAACGTAGGTTTAATGGAATATCATTTAGGAATGAACATGTTTAGGGTTCTATACTTCAATGTTAAATTGATCTTTTACTAGCCTTTGGTCTATCAAAGATTAATTGAATCTATTTTAAGTCATGCTAAAACCATATTCTAATGTTTTAACCTTTGTACCTTTTGAATTAATTTAAAATTTATGTAATAAAAATTAATTGAACCATATACTTAGTTTAAATTTTAGCCTAAGGCTTGGTTGTATTTATCAATATGACCAATCCTTAGTCTAAAAATCCATACTTGGTCCTTTATGTCCTGAACCCGCTTTGTTCCTTTTATCTCCACACAGTCTAACTAATGCAAGGATCCTTTTTTATTTTCCAATATTATCCTAAAGCCTTATTGTAAATTTCTAATTGTATTTTTAATAGAACAAAAACCCTAGGATAAAAATTTATGACATAGCTTTTATCATTCATGGGGTCCCTTTTATAATGTTTTAGATCTTATCCTAAAAATGTTATCTTAAGTTTTTAACATTTTTATAAACATGAATAAAACCTTAGTCTAATATATTTTTACCTAAGTTCATTAATTGCCTTGATCCTGACTTAGTTTTATTTTATTGACCATAGTATAAATGATGCACATTTACTCAGGTAAGATTGATCTAATGGTACATGAAAATTCAAGACTTCAATAGAGTCCCAAAATAACTGAGAAGGTGACAAGTGTTACCATCATGGGAACCTACCAAAGATCTAATAGTACATAACAAAATATGGTTTGATGAAGTGTGATTGATCAGTCAAAGATTATTCAACAGTGAGAGATTAATGTTGACAATTCAAAGGAACTCAAAACCAACATGAAGATGCTAACTTTTAAACTTGAAAAAGATAATTAAAGATCTAACATGTCCTTGAATATCAATGGTATGTGACTAAGCTTACACATTCTGATTGATGGTACATGTCAATTCAAATCTTTAATGGATCCCCAAATAAATGAGAAGGTAACAAGTGTTAAAATTTTAGTGAAAGAACATACATCATCCAATGGCATTCCACCCTTCAAGTTGAGATCTAATAGAGTGCATAGATCTAGCTAGATAAGATCTAATGATATGTGATGAAGATTTAAAATTAAAAGGCCTTGATAATGAATGAGGGGGTGACAAGTGGCATAATTACAAGTCATAAATTAAAATATGAGCACATTTTAAAGATTGATAGTATGCAACCTTGCATACACATTTCATTCAATATCATGTGGAGAAAGGAACATGATCTAATTGATGAAGTGCATTTATCTATGTGAGGATTATGTGATGGTGCAAAATCAATTTTAACATTTAAACAAAGATCAATAGAAATTTGGAAATGATACGTGTTATAATCATAAGGGATATAATAAAGTAGCCAATGATGTTTGATTTCTCAGATTGAGATAAATGAACCACATTGATCTATGCAAATAGATCCAACCATATGAAATAAAGAAGAATTTTCAAATGTTTCATAAACCATGGAATTATGACACATGTCTCAAAAATACAAGTGGTCATATTTAAAATATTAATGAGTAAGATGCCGTGATGATTCCACATCGAAGCCATATAAGCATAATATGTCAAGTTGAAGATTTTGTGGACTTGAGGAAATGTAAAGGTATAAATACTTGATCTAGAGAAAATATAAGTCATAAAATTCACATTTTTCAAATTATATACCACCATTAAATCATTGATAAGACCTTAAAAAAACCCTAGTAAGTGTGAGAACCCTAATTCAACCCTGTGTTCATTGTGACCAAGCTAAGGAAAGTTGAATTATCTCCTATGTGAGAATAAATCAATCTAGAACTAAAGTTTAATCTACTAACAAGAAATTTATAGAAATTCATATCCATTATATCTCAAAAAAGTGTTTCTAGGGAAGACATGGAGATTTATTTGACATTCGATGCAGAAGGAAGAGTTTTTAAGGATGCATAATTTGATACCATAACTTTGAACACAAGGGACAATAATTGGTTGAGCTTATTTTGGATAAGAATAAAATGTACACAAAAATAATATACTAAGATGTGTTCACCATCCAAAATATTGGCCTACACTACATAGCTATGAAACTTGAGGTACTACATTACATAAACATCCTTGCTCAAATTTTAAAAGATGGTAAAATAGATAAAGATATGATTATTCATCAATGTAGTTTCAATAATATTGCTTAAATTTCTCCTATATATTTTTAAAATTATGAAAAATTGCCTAAACCCCAAGTAAACCTAACCATAATCAATAATTGGGCCCAAGATAATGATGTGAAGAGCATCCATTCTCTAAGTATATATTCTAGAAACCAAGTGTTGTTGACTTCAATAATAACATCTCCATTAGTCAATTTAGACTTGAAATAAATTTAACCATAATAATGATGATTATATTATGTTAAAATGAAGGCATTAAATATTTAGATAAACTTTGGATCCCCTTAATTTATTTCATGGTTGAGAAATAAGTCACCCCTCTTGGTGAAATATTCAACACTTGTTTGAGTAGATAGTTTTATGTAATCAAGAAGAGGAGTAAGTCTCAATTGTATATGATGTCATATATTTTATATTCCCTCCTTTCCACAACAAACATTCCAAACCTTAGGGAATGGTCACTTAATAGGACACAAAATATCTCATAATATTACTCCAAGTTACATGTCTTTAAGTATAGGTATCACATCTAATTCACATGTGATTGTATTTATCCTTCCCTTAATGAGGCCATCACAAGGACCACAATGATGAGAGTAAGCCTCATTATAGAGAACAATATTTAATCCATAGGGGATATATGGCTATATCTTGATTTTACAATCATCAAGAATGAGGGAAGCTAATGTATTCCCCTCAGATTACTAGTCCTTGTGCCAAATAAACTTGTAGATCAAAAATTAGTTTACCAAATATGTAATGGAATAGATGGTATTTACAAGACTAAAATGAGGGTACTAATTCACACCTTCTCCATAACCATTGGTATAACTATGTCTACATCATAGGATAATATTGAGGTTACTTCAAAACACATGACCTCCTTCAATCTACAAATTGATGAGCTAAGGTAGTGGGATCCCCATGGAAGGGTTAAAGGTCACTTGAAGACCAAAGGAATAAATTTACCTTATGATCACCAACATGGTCCTTTTGATACCATATACACGAAATCCTCTTCATTATTTGAGGTTACCATTAGATTGAAAAAGCAAAACATCAATTCAAAATCTAGGATGCAAAGGGAGAAAAAGGGAGATGATGAAAGATGGTAATTTGGGATAAGATAGTACCATTTGATAAGTGGTGTACCTTCTATACCTCCACCTTCCTAGATAAAAATAGGTCCATACCTAAGGCACAAATTGAGCAAAGGATAGAGGAGAGAATTCCTAATGAAATTGTATCTTCTTTAGGCTAAGCAAAGGAACAAGGATCACCAGTGGAAGAAGTTCACATAGTAGCAATGGGTCCTAATGAGACCATTGAATATTCCCTAAAAATTTTATAATTATCCTATGAGTTTGAAGATGAATAAATGGAGGATACAAAGGAGGAGAAGGGGAAGGAAGTGTTGGATCTATTTCCTATGGACACCCCTAAAAGAAAATTTGAAATGGCCATTGTTCCAATGAAGGAAAACAAACCCAAGGTGACTTTCCCTCATCCTCTGAGTGAAGTTAACCTATTTAGTGAAGAAAACTTAATTCATGGTCCAATATTTCCATAACGGTTCATCTATGTAAAATTAAAAAAGGTACCAAGTGCACAACATCCATGGGATATGAAGAAGGCCATCAATATCCTAGTTAATGAAGAGCTCAAGCCATTAATATGAGCTCAAAAAAAGGAAGATGAAATAGGATGGATTCTCTAGGAATATCAAGTGGAGGAAAAATGGAGACTCCATCTCCAAAAGTAACACAACCTTTAGTGGGTGTCAAATTTGACCTAACAACTACTTGTTTTTAGAGGGTAACTGAGAAGAAGGGCATGGTGGGTAGAGAGGAGTTCACTTTAAAAAAGGTGGAACCTTTTGTTGGATTAAATCTAGTTGGAGTAAAAAATCTTGGTGAGGACCCAATGTTTAAATAAAATGTTCTTGAACTAGCCCAAGATTAGTTAGACCAATTATAAACAATGATCAAGGGAATCTTGAAGCAAAACAAGAATTTGATAGAGCAAGTCATCTTGTCAATCCAAGAAGATATATTTAGGTAATTTTAGGATACCATGGTTTATTTGTTTAATTATTTAAATTCAATCAAGACTAGGAAAAAACTAGTGAATAAAGAAATCACCATGGAAATAAGCCAAGTTGTCTAATGGCAGGGTTTGATCTACTAAGTGAAGGATTTAATCAAAGTATTGACTAAAAATAAAATCCCTAAGTTTAGAACAATCAACCTAGCCCACCTGAATATGAATATGGATGTATTAATTGATAAGATCAAGACCCTAAACAATTGGTCCAAGTAGATGGAGGATATTTCTAAGGAACTTAAACAACAAGAGGGTAATATATTACACATTTTGGACAACTTAATCAAATATCCCACCACCCTTAGTCCACTTGGCCTTATCATTGAAGAGGATTTAAATAATAGAACTACTCAATTCATACAAGAATTGAGGGATCAAGGACAAGGGAAAATAGGGGTAGATAACAAGAAGATCATGGGCATGCTTTTACCATCAAAATAGAAGATAGGAGATGCATGGAGCATAAAACAAGACTTGGAAAGGGTTGAGATGGATCTCAAGGGCCTAGATGATCAAGAAAATTAATTGTTCATGAGACATATCATTGATCTCTAATTTATTAGTGAATAACATTATATAATGAAGATCTTTTAGGAAAGGTATAAGACAACATCAACACAAGGGTCCTAAAGTCAAACCAGTTGACTTAGGATACTCTATTGTGTATGAACATTGTATGATATTTTAAAATAGAATATTCTTTTGTAAAGGTATGTGTAACCTATAAAGCATATTGCCTATAGGTTATTCATTTTAGAATGTCTAAAAGGTTCTCAAAGAGTTGTAAAAGGACATTTATCCTTAATATTTGACATGACTACCTAGCATACCTCATGAAGTGTCTATAAAGAGGTATTATCAATTATAAAGGGAGGGAGTTATTTTGAGCAAAAAAATATTCTATAGCCTTTGAGCAAATTAATATAAGCAAGGAGTTCTACAAAGTTCATCATTATTTGCTTATGTGAATTACTATCATGGTTTCTCTCTCATTTGTCTAGTCTTATTTTTAGATTTGAATGGTTGTTATGAATTTTGGATGTGCATATTTAAATACAAAGCTACTAATTTTTGATAATCCAAGATTAGTTGAAGCTTCTTAATTTTACTTTACTTTCTTTACTTTTCATACATATGAGCTATTTTTATTTTCTTATAAGGGTGAAATTATTAAAGTGAATCTAGTTCTTATTTGCATATGTTCATACCTTCTTTATATGTTTGCCTGATATGTGATAGGATTTGAGCTTATGCTACTCACATTGTGTTATTCCCTTAACCATTGGTGTGTCTAGGTATATGTGTGGCTGACTTGTGGCTTACATACCTCTATTATTTACTTGTTACATTTTTCTATGTTCTTAGATAAGTCATCCTATGGAATAACCTTGGCTAAGTAGACTATATATAGGAGGTAGTGGTTAGTATTTAATCATCATGTGAAGTATTATACTATTAGTGGATTATTTTGGAGGTTTCCCCCTTAAATTGGCTTTGCTATATTATCTAGTATTCTATTCTACTATCAATTATCATTGTGTAATCTCTCATATTTTTTTATTCTACATAATATAAAATCATTCTATGTGAATATCTAAGTAATTTCATTACAAGTGGTATAAAATCTTTGATTTGGGAAAGTTTCTTGAATTATTTTTTTTGGATCTGGTGAGGCATGGCTTCTAGGAGAAATGAAAGTGAAAAAACATAACTTACAATTTGGGAAGAATTATTTTTTTCCATTAGCATAGTATTTCTCGAAACACTTTTTTGAAAAAAAATATTAAAAATAAAGTCTATAAATTTTTTCCCCTTGAACACTTATAGTCTTTAGATTCATCTCGATGAGATGATCACAATGGTATATTATATCAGTACACTTTTTTGGTACCAAAAATTTTACTCTAATGCGTAAAGGTAATCATTGGATTCATCTTGACAAGGTGATCACAATGGTACCATTTCTTGGTATACTTTTTTTTGGGGGTTAAAACCCTCCTAGGGTTTGTTTATGGTAGGTCCTTTAACTCAAGGAAGAAAAGGGGCACCAAAAACTCCTAAGACTCCTTCTATTGATGATGTGGAATCTATAACTTTAGATTTGATGATTTCTCAGATTGAAGAGGACATAAAAAGCTTTGTGAGGCATGATGGCTTTATTGCAATCCAATCTAATGTTTCAAGAATGAAAAAAGAGATTAATGGAGTTCATAGCAAATTATAGTATATAACTACATAATTAGCTTTCCTCACATATTAGTTTTATCATAACAACCCTCCACTTCAACATTTAAATCCTCCTCTCAATAAATCCCATGCTGGTGTGAAATTGATGTTGCCAAAAGTGTACATGTGTAAGTTTGATGGTAAGCATCCTCTCAGTTATATTAACAAAATTGAGAATTTATTTAAGATGCATCAAACCCTTTATTCTTAGAGGGTGATGGTGGCATCCCTATATATGGAACCTGAGTAATTCATTAGGTATCACTATTTATGTGTTTAAAAAAGAATGGTGCTCATGTTACATAGACTATTTTTATTGAGGAGTTGATAGCTCATTATTATAATAATATCTCTAAGAACTATTTCAACCAATTAACTAAGATATGATAAACAGGACCTGTGAAGGATTATATTTATCAATTTTAGAATCTCTCTTTATGTGTAAAAAATATTGCTGAGAGAAATTTGATGGATCTATTTTTTTGTGGCCTCAAATATAACATCTAATACAAGGTTTGAATGTTTGGCCCAATATCTGTATCAGAAGCTATCACTAAAGCATGCATGATATAAGAAAAAGAGATGGTTAAAAGGAAAATTTTCACTACTGGTCATGATCACAACTTTCTAGCACCATCATTTCCACAACCCACTAGATTAACACAACAAAAATTTGAGGAGAAGAAAGACAAAGGGTTGTGTAATGGTTTTGATATCAAATGGAGCAAAGTCCATCATTATGTGGAAAAGAAGCTATTTTACATTGAAGGTGCCAATGATGATGAAGATGATGTAGAAGTACATAATGTAGAGGTAAAAATTATTGAGGAGTAATTTGAAGACTCTCAACCTACTATTTCATGCCATGCCCTATCAGTTATTAGTAATCCCTAAACTCTTAAGGTGATGGGTTTCCTTAATAAATAGAAGGTCACTATCTTGGTTGATTCTAAGAGCACACACAACTTCATCCATAGTAATTTGGCTTCTCATTTAAAATATTTCATTTATCTAGCTCTAGAAATTTAGGTTATGATTATAGATGGTGGTCCTATCATCTATTTAATAAAATTCCATCATATTAATTTGTCCATGGTAGACTACTTATTGGATTCTCCTATGTTTTCTATTCTAACAAGTGGAGCTGATATTCTTCTAGGAGTCTAGTGGCTCACCACTTTCAGAACTATTGAGATGAATTTTCAATAATTATTCATGTATTTTAATTTTTAAGAAAGGACATTTGAGCTAAAAGGATTAAAGTCTAAATCTCCCTAACTTGTGAGCTCCCATAAAATGATAAAGACTCTCCATAAGGGTGTTGAGGGATTTATAGCTTGCTTGATTTCTATGGAAGTACAAACAACTTAGCCATCTCCACCTCTTGATATACAAAAATAATTGATGCTCATTCCATTATTTTTGGATATATGCCAAAAGGACTTCAACCTAGCTTCATGCATGATCATGCTATCACATTTATTCTTGGTAGTACACTACCCAACATTAAGCCATACAGGTATCCCTATGCTAAAAAAAATGAAATTGAAAAGATGGTACAAGATATGTTAGATGCATGAATCATTTTCCATAGCCAAATAAAATACTCTTCACCATTTGTCATGGTGAGAAAGAAAGATGATACTTGGAGTATGTGCCCTAACTACAGAAAACTCAAAAAGTACACTATCAAAGATAAGTTTCCAATTCATGTCATTAATGATTGGCTTAATGAATTTAATGGTTCTCTTTATTTTACCAAGTTAGATCTATGTTTTGGGTATCATCAAATTAGGATTCATGATGAAGACATACCCAAAACCACTTTTAGGACTCATGAGGGCCATTATGAGTTTTTGGTTATGCCTTTTGGCCAAAAAATATGCCATATACTTTTTAGAGTTTGATAAATAATATTTTTAAGCCATTTTTGAGGAAATTTTTTTTGGTATTCTTTGATGATATCCTCATTTATAGTAAAAATTAGACAGACCATTTGTAACATGTGAATAGGTACTTTCTATTTTGGAGCAAAATCAATTGTATTCCAAACCTTCCAAATGTACTTTTGGGGCTGGTGAGGTTGAATATTTAGGTCATTTTGTGTCTTATGGAGTGAAAGTGGATCCTAAAAAAATCCAAACAATGGTATACTGGCCAATTCCTAAGACACTCAAGCAACTTTACAGATTTTTGGGGCTTATTAGTTACTATCATAGATTTGTCAAAACTTATGGTAGTATTATAGCCCCACTTACCTCTTTGTTAAATAAATAATCTTTTTAGTGGACTCATGCATCTACATAGGCATTGTAACAATTAAAATTTCCTATTTTCACTACTCTAGTATTGACCACTCCTGATTTTCTTAAGACTTTTGTGGTTGAATGTGATGCATCTAGGTATGGTATGGGTGTTGTACTCATGCAAGAAGGTAGACCACTAGCATTTTAAATTCATCAACTCAAGGGTAAAAATTAGGACAAACCCATCTATGAGAAGAAAATGATGGCTATTTTGCATGCATTCAAACAATGGAGACCTTATTTGATGGGTCATCACTTTCAAGTAAAAATTGTTCATAATACTATTAAATATTTCTTAGAACAAAGGTTGTCATCTAAAGAACAAAAAAAATGTGTAACTAATATGTTAGGCTATGATTTTGAAATAGTCTACAAAAAATGCAAGGATAATGTGGTGGAAAATGCACTATCTAGAAAATATGAATCAGTTGAGGCATTGCTATGTGCCATAACC
Source organism: Torreya grandis (assembly GCA_037957365.1). Lineage (NCBI taxonomy): Eukaryota > Viridiplantae > Streptophyta > Pinopsida > Cupressales > Taxaceae > Torreya > Torreya grandis. Next base: position 288,111 of record JARHVA010004813.1, read on the forward strand.
ATTTTATAGGTAGATTGGCTAGAGGAAGCATGATCAGAATAGGAACATTATAATACTACTCATGATTTGATTCAAAATCCTTAGCAAGTTTTAGATGGATTTGAAAAATTCAGATGGAAATTTAATGAATTATGGTACAAAAATAGATTGCACTTATGTAAGAATTCTCTTCTTAAATAAAAAATACTTCAACTTCATGCAAGTCCAATTGGGGGTCATTCAAGATTTTTGAAAACCTATCACAGGATCAAGCAAGATGTTTTTTGGGAAGGTCTCAGGGGGGATGTCCAAAAATATTTGGCTTAATTTATGATCTATCAATAAAACAAAGGTGAAACCATCAAAACTCTAGGTCGTCTACAACCTTTATCTATCCCTAGCTAGCATTGGGAAGAGGTATATATGGATTTCATTATAGGTTTACTAAGATCTGATGGTCAAAATGTTATCATGGTTTTTGTAGATCATCTTAGTAAGTATGCTCATTTTTGTTCATTATCTTAACCATTTATTGATAGTAAAATAACTTCTACTTTTCTCAATATAGTTTAAAAACTACATGGGACCCCTAAGATCATTATCAATGATAGAGATCCCATTTCTACTAGTAATTTTTATACTGAGTTATTACACGTTTAGGCACTTAGTTGGCTCATAGCTCATCATATCATCCTCAATCTAATGGAAAAACTGAGTTAGTCAACAAATATTTAGAAGGATATCTCTATCATTTTATTTTTGATAAATAAGATAAATGGGTTCATTAGCTACCACTTATTGAATGGTGGTATAATACTTCTATTCATAGTTCTTCCAAAATGTCTCCTTTTGTGTAAATACATTAATACCACCCTCCATCCATCACTTTAACCTTTAAGGTTTATCCTAAGGTTTGTGTAGTTGAATAACATATTCACCATTAATAAGAGGTCCTTGCAAGTTTGCATGAAAATTTAACTATGGCTCTGAATCGAATAAAGCAACAAGTAGATCAACATAGAAGTGAGAGGAATTTTTACATTGGTGGTTGGGTCTTTGTTTGATTACATCCATATAAATAGATGTCATTAAATTAATAATAAAAGGATAAAAATTTGTCCCCTAAATATTATGGGACTTATCAGATCTTGAAAAAAATTGACAGTGTGGCCTAAAAGTTAGATTTTCCTTCATCCACTCACATACATATAGTATGTCATGTATCATGCCTAAATAAATTCATTGGACATAGAGTTACAATTCATATATAATTACCAAAATTAGATGAGGAAGGTAGATTTATTCTTGATCCTAAGGTGATCCTTCAATGGTACACCAAACAACTACATTCTAGAGCAATTATAGAATACCTGATCAAATGGAAAAATCTACCATGTGAAGATGCCACTTGGCAGGATGAAGCATTTGTGCAACAACATCTAGAGTTGCCATAATGTTGAGGACAACATTGTTTTGAATGAGAAGGGGTTGTTATTCCCTTAACCATTGGTGTGTCTAGGGATATGTGTGGCTGACTTATGGCTTACATACCTCTTTTATTTACTTGTTACATTTTTATATGTTTTTAGATAGGTCAGCCTATGAAATAACCTTGGATAACTAGACTATATATATGAGGTAGTGGTTAGTCTTTAATCATCATGTGAAATATTATGTTATTAGTGCATTATTGTGGAGGTTGCCCCCTTGATGTGGCTTTGTTGTATTATCTAGTATTCAGTTCTATTGTCAATTATCATTGTGTAATCTCTCATATTTCCTTATTCTATGCAATATAAAATCATTCTATGTGAATATCTAAGTAATTTCATTACGCATTGCATATTGGTTAAATGAATGTTTATATGAGATTGGAACTTTGTCATAATGTCTAAAATAAAGATCAACAACACCTTTTTTCTACCTTACCCTTCCTTTTGCTCCTTTTTAATCAATTCACCTTAGATTAGCTTCATTGTGAGTACTCATCTTAGTTTAGATTTAGATATAGATTTAAACATAATTCAATTTGAATAGCATATATTATATTCAAAATTAAATATCAACTATTAAACAATGGTGTCTTCTAACCACCAACTAATATAAATTTGTGAAATAGTCCACTTTTCTACCTCTATTCCACCAAAGATAACAAGATTATCACAACATGTAACTCATGCATTGAATTATCTAGATTCAAAAATGATTAGTGTTGCTTAAACACTAAGAACCACCTATGATACACTTCTAGGAATCAACAAGGAATGTGGTGTGCTTGTGATAGAAGGAAAAACTTAGTCAAATCTTTGAATATTTCCAACATCTTTACTAATTTTGGTGAATTATGTTCAAATGTTGATGTATTCTTTGCATATTTATGTAAATATCATTGATCTTAATGGTTTCAAACCAGTATTTATGCTTATTTAGACCAAGATAAATATTATTTAAAAGTTCATGAGTAATTATGGTAAAGATAGCTTAAGATTTGTGAATCCAAGGCATTTGAGGATAGTAATAGTTATTTTGTTCAAAGATTGATTATATCATTGAAAATTTGAGTTTATCTGAGCTCCAAACATGTAAAGATCACTCATACCTTTATATTTGGACATATATTTGAGATAATATAGTTAAATATTTTTGTCCTTTGTCATTCTTTATACAAATTTGTGTAAAATTTACTTAATGTGTGGAGGTGATCATTGTTATTTGTAAAGGTAAGATTTACACATTGTATTTTAAATAAGCTTGAAGGAATTCAATCTAGAATTACTAAGGATAAGGACCAGGTGACATTTAGAGACAAGGATTCCTCTTCTTTCATTGGAAGTTCATAGAAGAGCTAAGTGAGACAAATGTAATTGTAGACTCTCAAAGTCTCAACCAACTTCACCAGTTTAGTATGATCCTATGTTCAATACCTATTAAGGTATGGCTTAGCTATGAGGTTCTTCAATCAATGTATCAGGTGTGGTACATGACCTTCATTTAAATCCTAAAAAATATTAGCCTAATTTTCATCCTAATGGCATTGTAACTACTGAAGAACACGTTAAAAGTTTCAAAGTTGATTTAATACTTTTGAATATTATTCATGAAGATGTAGCATGTGTGTTATTTCCTTTTACTTGCAAAGATGTTGCATATTAATGGTTCCTTAACCTTCCTAAAAACTAAATATCTATTTTAAATGATTTTAATAACTAATTTATTGATTAGTTTGGCAAAATAATTAGTCTATGTGTCCTATATCAATAGATTAATATGGTTAAAAGATACTCAAATGAGCCCATAAGAACCTTTCATGCAAGATTCTAGAAAATGTTTACCTAAACCATATCTCCTTATAGAATTTATGAGGCTTTAGACTTATAGAGTTACAATGATTCCTTGGATCCCATGACTTATATATTTCTTAAAAGGTTATTTCATATCACTAATACACCATCCTTAGCTTATGTTGAGGTTGTAATCATTAATTATCAAATGTAACCCAGGTCCAAATGGCATACATTATACCTAACATTAATTCAAATTTTCCTATGTTGAATGTCATCCCAAATTCCAATCAAAATATTCCTACCTTAAATTAGCTTCTATTTCAAAACCAATTACCTCTGAACCATGCACACCTAGGTCAAAACTTGGGATTCTTGAACAATATTGCAAGTGGATCTCATCCACAAGACCAAAGAGCTATGGTGCCTACAAATGATATTAATACCCAAGTGCATAATTTAAAGTCTCTAAATAATGATAATTACTCTATCTTAAAGATGGTTCAAAACCTAAAAACTTATTTCCTTTAGCTACAAAAATAAGTTGGAAACACTAGGGAAAGCTCTAACAAGAAGTTCTCTTTTCAAATGTTTAATAGGCATCCAAATAGGTTTCATAAAAATAATAAAAACCATAATAATGAGTCATCTACTAATAATAATGTGCATGATATAAATATTATTGATGTAGTTTTGCCTTATTATTTTAGAGTGCATTGTAATTCAAAGCATGGTGAATTAGATTATCTAGAATTTTGTAATGCTTTTGAAGCTCTTAAAGAAGAGTTAAATAAATTTAAAGTTTTCCCTAATAAAGACAATGGTGTAGGTACATCAATATCTTTAATATCATCTAAATATTTTGATTCAACTCTTATGGTGAAGAAATTTGAGTTCCTATTTTAGGAAGAGAATGAGCTTGAGGATATCGCTAAAGAGATTCATTATTTTTAGCAATATCTAAAGAAGAACTATCCTCTAAGGAAATGAAGCATAAATAACCTTTGACTACCTCAAATCCACCAAATAACTTTGGCACTCCTCTTGATACTACATTGGATAATAATATAGAGCCTATTAAGGGAAGTATCTCTAAACCCAATGTTGATGCATCTAGTTCCTCTAATATTTGACTAGATATAATATAGTAGAGGACATGAAAAAAATAAAATCTAACATTAATTTGCATGAGTTAACCCAAATCACTGAGAAAAGGGACTTCTTGTTGGATTCCTTGTCTAATAAATGTATTAAAACAAAAAAGGCTACACATGTTAAAGTTCAAATACACAAAATTAAGGTAGTGTTCAACTTTTCTTCCTTAAAGTCAAAATCTTCAGTAAGAATTTGCATAATTTATTATTAGATTATGGTACATTCAAAAATATTATTCCTAAATGTATATATGAATAACTTGGTTTGACTCCAATTAAATATGATAGATTTGTAACTCATTTAGACAAATCAAGAGTCAAAGTAATTGGTAAATAATTGAATTTTCACAAGCTGATGGCTTCTAAACCAAGGATCTAAAATTTCATTGACATCCAAGTGGTGGACATCCATAATGCCTATGGAAAGCTATTGAGTAGATATTATATAAGAGCATTGAATGGGTACATGTTAACTGACTATTCACATATGTTACTACCCTAGAAAGGAGTTCCAAATTAGATTAAGATATAAAAGGATACTAAAATGAAGCATATGATCATTGAGTATAATTAAACCAATGAATGGGTCAACATGGTTAACTCAGATATGGGTGTTTACACTCTTGATACCATAAAGGTATGTAACTCTAAAACTTCTCATGCTATGCTTAGATTATGGAAGATGTATTTTGATGGTGCTAGATGTAAATCAAGTTTTGGAGTAAGGGTTGTATTAATAAATCTCATTAGGAAAAAATAAAATGCCCCTTACAAACTCTAATTCCTATTCACTAATAACCTTATATAGTATGAATCACTTTTTCTTGGATTACAATTTTAAATCAAACACAAGGTCAAGGAACTATTAGTTTTTGGTGATTCTAAACTAGTAGTTAATCAAGTCAAAACTAGATATCAGTGCAAAATATCCTATCTTAAGAAGTATAAGTTTAGAGTATGGGACTTAATTGAATGTTTTGATGCTTTTAACATTATGTCAATCCTTAGGGAATAAAATGAGGCTATTTATGATCTTGATTCAACTACAACCAACCTTATGCCAGATCAAAATTCTAAGTTACAAATCCTTACCATTGAGTTGATCCCATTTCCCTCTATTATAGATAATGTTAACCATCTACAGATATTTATTGGTGATCAATAGATCATAGATTTCATGTCAAATTCATGGGTATTTGAATCTCATATCATTAATGAGGTCAATGAAAATACCCTTGATGAGGACAAAGTTGAAGGTAAACTTAATGACAATATCATTTAATTTAATGAAAACAAAATCACCAATGGAATGATTTCCCTAATAGGTTGTTTGATTTTGACAAACTAGATGACATTGTCAAGATCCCAAAGGTAGATGAGAAGGATTATAATGAAATTTACCTAAGTTATTAAGGTCAACCTTAGCTATTAAATATTGGTACATCTTACATTATCATAGAGACCAAGAGAGCCAAAGATCTACTAACAAAGTATAAATATTTAATAGCATGGTCCTATGATGACTTAAAGATATTTTATCCTAGTGTCATAACCCACACCATACCTCTAAAGTAAGAATGAAATCTAATTAGGAAAAATCATAGGCAAATCAACCCTATCCTAGAACCAATGATATACAAATAATTCAAGAAGTTACTAGATGCTAAAATACTATTTTCCATTATACACTCCACTAGGGTAGCTAACTTAGTATCAGTCAAGAAGGAAAATGGTGAAATTATATTATGCATTGACTTTATAAATCTAAATAGAGCATTTAAAAAGGATAATTATCTCCTACCTTTTCTTGACCAAGTTATCAAAATTGTTTTTGGTTTAGTTATGATGTCCTTTCTTGATGGATTTTCAAGGTATAATCAAGTGCTAGTAAACAAGGAAGATAGGATGAAGACCACATTTACTAGTATGTGGGTCACTTTTTCCTACAAGAGAATCCCCTTAGGATTGATCAATGTAGGTGAAAATTTTAAAATATTAATGGATCATTCATTTAAGGGACTCATAGGTAAGTCTATTATTATATACATGGATGATATGACTATCATTTCTAAAAATAGGGATGATCACATTATGCACTTACAACAAGTATTTGAGAGATGTAGAAGGTATGGAATATCCCTCAATCCTAAGAAAATAATCATTTTTGTAACTAAGGGAAATATATTAGGACATATCATGACCAAAGATGATATCTCTCTAGATCTTGATAGATTAAATGCAATATCAAAGATATAGCCTCATAATAGTAGGAACAAATGAAAGCCTTTCTTTGGCAAAATCAACTTTGTGAGAAAGTTTATTTCTAGTTTTATAGATATTATGAAGTCATTTAATGACATTTTGAATAAATATGTGATTATCACATGGAATGAAGAGACCAAAAAATCTTTCAAAAGCATCAAATAAGCAATTAGATAAGCTCCTGTACTAATAAGTCTAGATTTCACTAAAGATTTATATCTTTATTCCTTTACCTCTAACCATACAATAACTTCTATTCTAACTTAGAAGATATATAAGTGTGACCATGCCATTGATTTCATGAGTACTAACCTTATAAATTTTGAATTTAACTATTCTTTGATTGACAAACAAGCATTTACTTTATTCAAGGCAGTAAAAAAGTTAATAAACTATATCCTTAGAAATAATGTACATGCAATACTACAAGACCCTCTCATTATGATATTTTTGAGCTAATGTGAACTTAGAGAGAGAAGATGTAAATGAATATCTATCCTAAAATAATATGACCTAGAGATAAAAATTTCTAAGTTGGTAAGATGCCAAGGTTTAATTTAGTGAATTGCTAATACTGACCCCAAGTTGAACATTATACAGGTTGATTAACAAAGTTTTTAACCTAATGATTGGTATGACCCTATTGTTCATTTTTTATTCAATGGCTACTATCTTGTAGGGTAAAGTAGAGAGGAAAAGAGATATTTGAGGATTAAGGAAACACATTTATTGATCAAGAATTGGGTACTGTACTTAAATAAATTTGAAAGAATTTACCTAAGATGTGTTTATAAGAAAGAAATACCTGAGATATTAAGCACTTTCTATGAGAAGTTAGGCTCTAGACATCCATCTGAAAGGACTACAACCAAAAATATCCTTACAGTTGGTTATTACTAGCCTACTATCTTCAAATATGCTCATAATCATGTGAGAGAATGCCACTCATGTCAAATATTCAACACTAAATTCCCAAGTTATCCATGATAATAAAGCTAGTAATCATTGATAAACCCTTCGCCTAATGGGGATTAAAATTTGAAGGCGTCATCAACCCTAATTCCTCACTTGGTCATAAGTATGTTTTGACTACTACTAACTAATGCACAAAATGGACTAAAGTAGTGACCACCAAGAAATGAAAGACTAAAGAAGTGATCAAATTCCTAAAATAAAATATATGAATAAGGTTTGGCACACTAGTATCTCTAGTATGTGATAATGGATTTATTTTATATCTATTGAGATGAATAAATGGTCACATGAAAACATAATTATACTCAAATTCTCATCAAACCATTACCCTCAAGGAAATGGAGTCTACGAATAAACAAATAATAATTTGATGAAGGCAATAAAGAAGTCTTTAGCTAACAAACTAAGAATATGACAGAAAATACTAAAGTATTCCCTTTAGGTAGAGAGAACAAGAGTTAAACAAGCTCTTAAATCATCACCATTCTTACTAATATATGGTAAAGAACATATATTTCCCATCGCACTCAAGTTTCCAACATACAGGTTCATGCAAGAGTACATGGAGGAGGATCAAGAATTTGTAAGTTCAAGGATACTTGACATCATACAGATGGAAGATACAAGAGAGGAAGGTTTTGCCAGACATTAAACCATGTTCAAGAGGTGGTTTGAAAAGCATTCAAAGATAAAGTTGTTTAGATAAGGAGACTTGGTTCTTATTTAGAATAAGGCCTCAGAACCAAAAGAAAATCATGTGAAGTTCACACCTTCGTGGATTGGCCCATATTAGATTATTGAGACCCTAGGAGATAACACCTTCAATTTGAAAGACTTAAAAGGAGCAATGTTTACATTTTCAACCAATGGGAAATACCTTAATTACTATTTCTCCATTATTCCACATAAATTCTTCATGGAGTAAACTATAAGATTAGTTATAATTAATGTAGGTAGGGATTAGTTTAGTTTCTTGTTTTTTCTTTCACATCACTTGTTTGTACATAATATTTGTAAATATTTATTTGTTTCCTTCATGTGCTTTTTGTGGGTGTGATTTCTATTTGGTGTGTTTACTTTTCCTTCTTTTTTAATTTATTTTAATAATTTTTTTAAGACATCCCTCAGCTTAAGATTTATATGACTAATCAAAGAAACCTCATAATTTAGGAATACATGTATGGCCCCTTAGCATTGGTTTATTGTTGAAATGTAAGCATGAAGTTATAGTTTAGAGAAATTGGTAAGGACTAATATAGGTTAATTATTCCTTGAGGTTTTAATCCTTGTTTTGATCTAAGTTTAGGTCTAAGAAGGATTACACATATAGGGTGAAAGCTTCAATTATTAGGACAAAGTCATGTTTGCACTTAAAAATTATTAATTACCTGGGAAAAATTTTATAGCCAAGCATGACTATATGAAGATGAAACATTTGAGAAAATCCCAAAACCTAAATAATTTGGTTCCCAATCTTTTCTAGAAAGTAAAAATATTGAAAAATATATAAAAAAGAGCCTATTTCAAAATTCAAAAAAAATTATAAGTAAAGGTGATTCTAGTAATCTCCATCAAAGCTATGGATGTATAGATGGTAATGGAGTAAGGCCTTGAGTGGATCCAAAGGTATCTCTATCAGGGTTATGGCTGCATGGCTCATAACAAAGAAATACCCAAGCCTTCTTTGATATAAAGAATGATTCTTAATGAACATCTTAATATGTTGTTATTTAATGTCGATCGTTAAGGTCATGAGTCTAGAAGTTATCCTCTTAAGTCCTATGAAAATATGTAAGTAGAATCAAAGCACACACACAACATGGTTATTTTTTGATGTTTGATCATAATTTTTCATGTGCAAAGATTTTTTTGACCATGAATTGATCTTAATAATGGTGCCTAACCAAGTTAGATAAGTAACCTAACTATTAGTCTAAACTAGATTCTCTAAACTCTAACATATTACTATGTTTCCCCTATAATTTGTAGAAACCAAAATTGTGTCTAATCCTTGGTCAACCCCCCTTGGTCCCCTTGGTCCACTTCTAAACATTTCTAACCCACACACTTATTAATTTAAAATAAATTACCTATTTTAAATTAATAACACCACCCTTAACACCTCACCCTTGGATTCCTCACCCTTAGATACCATCATTTATCACCCTATCACTAATCATTCCAACCCTCCCACTAACCTCTTATGCCTATTTAACCTACCTTCGACCGTTTAACCATGAACACTGAACTCACAGATGGAGGAATGGGCAAAAGGCTAAAAATAGCCTTTTTACCCATCTTCTAGCCATCGATGTTGGTTACCTGTCAACTAATGCCAACGGGATCACCGACGTCAGTTGCTTAAAACCAACTTGCAAGCTGAATGAAAAAATAATCATAGACCTGAAGGCTAATTCTCTGGATCCTGGTATTCAACCTTTCTCTCTCTCTCTCTCAGATGCACACCAAGCATCACAAGGTACAGGCACTCTGTAGAAATAGCTCTAGACTTTGGGTTAAAGACATTGTAGGAAGTCTTCTACATCAGCTGCATCAGCAACAAGTCTTCAATAATCCTTCATCAGCAAGCAAGAGCTAAGTATTCTTCTTTTACTTCATTCTAGTAACTTAGAATGTATTTTTAATTAGTCTCTATTTGTTACTTCTAAGTACTGTAGACTAGACCAAACCTGACTTTCTTCTTGGAGAGGCTAAGAGGCCTCCCCCATATCCTTACTCCTTTTGACAACCTGTCCTCTACCCCTTGTCCCTCTTAAGAATCTATTGGCTTCCCTGCAATTTTGCATAGACCTCTAGACCTAGACAGACCTTCCAGACCCCTCTATCAACTACAACCCTATCCAAAACTCGCCCAAGGCCATTATCCTGACTGACATCATCCATTTCCCCTATCGATGTTGGTAGAATAAAAGATTTTGGCAACCTTGACCAACTGACGCTGGCAGAACTACCGACATCAGTGACTATGATAGACTGATAATAGAATACAGCTACGCATTATCTCTATTTCTTTTTTTTAGTCTTTCACCACTTCTCTTTCTAGCAACACTCTTTTATCAAAGTGGATTGTCATCCCTCAAGGAAGTCTTTGCACTTTTGGGATCGAGCTTTGCTTGGTAGTCCACCATACATCTATCTAACACCTTCTTTGTTTTAGTTTTCTTCTTATCTAACAGGTGTCATCCTCCATAGCCAAAGAAGAGTCCCTTCAATTGTCTAGACAATGGTGTGCAAACTTCATCCAGGTACATACAAACCCCTGACCATTAACCCTTAGTTTATTATTTATTTTGAATGTGAAAAAGTGAAAAAAATAGTTAGAAACATTCTAGCACACCCGGTGGGACCCTGGAATTTTCCTTGCGTTCATTTCTTCTAAAACAAACTTTTATATAGGTGCATTAGGGAATTTTCTCTCCTTGTATCCTTCTTCTTTATTTCTCTTTCAAAAAGACACCATAAGCAAAGTTAAAAAGAATATTTCTTTTTCTTCTTGTCACCTTTCCTCTTTCATCTTATTGTAGTGAAGTTCATGCTCTTAACCTTTTCTCAACTTGTTTGCATCCAAAAAAAACATTTCAATTTGGGCTAAGAATCTATTGCATCTCATTCCTGCTTGAATGCATTTTTAGCTCTCACATCTAGTAATTAAAAATGCATTATGAATAAATCATAGTGCACTTATGTTACACAACTAGACCACTTTCACAACTAAACATCTAAACATACCTGAGACAAGGTCTGACTAGGATTTTATCACCTAGTAGATACCTTACCCTTTCTGGTAATCCTACTTGGACTTCACTACCAAGGGGAGAACCCACTATGTTCTTTGGCAGAGTATAAACTCTAGGGGAAGTATATACTGGCTAAGTGACCCAGCTTATCTCTGGGCTCATGAAGTGAGGGGAGCTTGCTCCTTAGCTCCAGGCCATGTACGGAACCTAATACAAATCTTGAGCACCAAAACTAACCCAAAACCAACCTTAGACTGCTTATTTTAGGACCCATTCTAAAGCCAACTTCCCAAACACACTCTTCTAAGGCATAAGCCAACAAGACTCTAAAACTTATTCTTAGGAATTAACGTTAGAGTTTGCTTGTCTTCATCTATTTTTTTGTCTCTATCTAGTTTTTTGAGCTAGTGAGGTCACATTCTGAGCTCCAAGAACAACTCAAAACTTTCTTCCTTCTTTCAAAAACTTTTAGTTTTCTGAAGTTTCTGGAAATACATTAACACCGACATCAATTTTTCCACCAACGTCGGTCACTGTCGAAAAATATTTCTTCTCAAAAAGCAAGCTAAAAACCCAACTTTTTGGCTATCAAAAACACCAATTCTAGTTTTCTGAGGCTAAAACATACAGTTTTCAGAACCTAAACCCCCCTCTTGCCTTGGATGGTTTTTGACATGCAGTCAAACCAAAACTCTTGTTGACCATGCAAGGCAACAACCACTTCCACCTTCACCCTCCATAACAAGTCCTCTAATGGAGTATCATTCAGAGACTAAATGAACTCCTACCCAACCAACCCCAACTCAACCCCCTATTGTTCCCAAAGGGGACCAAGACTTTGAAAGGTTCCTTGACCTTAATGTCAAGGATCTTCAGCACTATCTCACGAGAAGTCAAATGCGAGACTCTTTAGGCAACATAGTTTATGGGATACCAACTTCCTTAGTTGAGACGACAGTCATATCAACTGCCTCTGTAATTCATCCCATAGACACCCAAGCCATTGCCTTAGCTAATAACCTGACCATGATGAATCTTCAAAGTGTTGCTTCTCCTGCTATTTCTGGACCTACTTCCATTGGGGTTTCAATGCCCCCATCAACCACAAACTATTCAACAAAGTTCTACACCATTCCAAAACCTAGTTGTCTCCATCCCACCTACTCTTGCACCCATCAACACAAGGGTGGCCACTCATCCTTTGGCTAATGTTTCCACCATCCAACCACCTCTGGTGACATCAAGACAAGTTGTGCCTCCTAGCTTCATGACACAACCACCCTTGGCTTCAATATCAGTCCCTATGACTAGTTACCAATATGTTGCACCTATACAAGTACAACCAACTATGTCATACGCCCCTCCTCACATCTTCCAAGTACCCTACAACCTAGGGGAACCCCACCTGCAAATCCACCAACCGATCTAATCAAGATATTGATGGACAAGATGTCTAATCTTGAGACATCCATTTTGAGTTCAAGAAATGTTCTCTCATATGAACAAATCTATAATGAACCCATTCATCCTTCAGTCCCAATCTAACCATATTGTAGTTAGTGGGAACTTCCCAAGTTTACTCGCTTCTAGAGTAAGGAAGACCCATAACAACATCTACGAGTGTTTAGACACGCTTGTTACCTTATAGCTCATGATGATGCATTATTGTTACACACATTTCCCATGTCACTTTCTGGTGCTGCCCTCGATTGGTATAGTTCTATTACCAGTCACTCTCTTTTTAAATTCACCCAACTAGCTCAACTATTTCTTGACCACTTTTCTATCAACATCACTAAAAAGGTCTCCATCACGGACCTATATTCTATCAGACAATTTGATGATGAATCCATAGCTAATTTTGTTGCTCGATGGAGAAGTTTAATCAACCAACTCTCCTTTTCTTTACCTCAACCTAAGCTAATTGAGCTCTTTTCACAAGCATGTGCCAAAGACATTTCATCTACTTTATAGGTCCAAACATTCTGCACATTTGACAAAGTTTTCACCATGGCTAAGAAGCTTGAACTCCGTGTTATCAAAGAAAATAAAGTCAAATTGTGAAGTAAAAACCCCAACACAAAGTCAAATGACCCTTCCTCCAAATCTTCTTCTTCTAATTCCAAATCTAAGGGATCAACAAATGCCATAGTCATTAGACCATCATCTTCAACAACAACTAACCAATCCGAACCTTCCACATCTCAAAGCATTATGCGACAATTCCAACAACGATACGTACAGTGTCAATATACTCCACTAGGAGAATCATATGCGTCCATGTTGGATAAACTTATCAAACAGGGAGTCCTCAATCTCCCCCAAATTTTACCACCACCTTAATTTGATCCTTCACATGCCATCCCTGCATGGTATAGGGATAATGACTTCTACAATTATCACTGTGTCAAAGGCCATGACATAGACAATTGTAAGACCCTCAAGAATATCATTCAGGACATGTTAGATAAAGGTGATCTTGTCTTGGATAACCCAAATGCACCACCTAACCAAAACATAGACATCTTTAGACAACCTTTTCCTAACCATCCCCCTAGCCAAAACAACGTGCAGACCATGGCCGATGACTCCCAAGAGTGTAATATATGCACAGTCAACACAGTCTCACCTCTTATGCCTAACCAACCTCTCTCATAGTACGAAGAGGTTAGCCCACCCATTGGTCCTTCACAAGTATAAGAGCCTTCTTCTCCCATTTTTCCTCCATAGGTAGATGAACCTTCTACTCCTATTAGTTCTCCATCGACCTCTCTTATATTGGAGGATGCTTTGACCATATCGATGCCACTAGCCCCACCTTCATCCTTTCTACTACCAATGGAGGACCTTACCTTTCTTGATCCTTAACCACAAGTAGAACGCACAATCATCCCTGCCCTCTATCCTCTTGAGGAGTCACATTATCCAATTCCTTCTCCACCAAGAGAAGAACCTGTCTCTTTACCTACTTTGACTGAAGATGATCTAGTTATGACTCTCTCACGCCTTGGGTCTGTGATCACTGCATCTAACACCTTTTTGATCTCACAACCACCCACATCTTCTAAATAACCAAGGCCTCATCCAACATCTTCCAAACCATTCTCTTGATTGGTGGAGAAACTAGGACTTCTCCATTCGAGGAAATTATAACATGAGGCATTATGGGAGCAACTCAAAGTTCCTCACCTTACATGTCCTGTCTCATCTTGTGCTATCGACCCTCTTGTGACAAAATATCTAAAAGTCTCGGATGAGAACCAGGCTTCTACTTCCAAACCTTCAAAAACTCAACCATCCACATCTGAACCTAAACCCTCACAAACATCCACCATATCCAAATCGATTAAATCCCTCGGTGTTTGTCCCATACCTAACCTCACTCATCTACAAGTGAAGGTAGACTTGAACCTTACCTCCCATAATAGTAGTCCTCAAAACAAACTAAATAAGGCTACTAAACCATGTCAGCAAACTCCTCCTCCACCATCATCATTGCCCTCCATTTTGGGTGCTCATCCTTCTACCATAACAGGAGCGCTCCCAACTCCAACCCCTAACCAAAACAAGTTGCCTCCATTACTCCCTTTACCCACCACAAACCTACTTCCACTAAAAAATTTGGCACCCCACACAAAGAAAGTGTCATCTACATGAGTGGCCACACCACCAACCCAACAGGTGGTACGGAAGTCTCCCTCAACAACTCCCAAGCAAAAGTCATCAACACCTAATGCATCAACAAGCATAGACCCCTTAGTAGGTTCATATGCTTTGATATTATGTCTACTTTTGCAAACTTCTAGTATAACTCTTCCACCTATTAAACCATTTCAACCTCTCAGACCAAAACCATCCTGGTTCGATGACACTAAAATTTGCCAATATCATCGCACACCTAGACATGACACTAAAAATTGTTGTACCCTCAAGGTTGTCATTCGCCAATACATGGAAAAAGACACCCTTCTTCTTGAGGATATTGTCGATGAATCTACAACACCGTCTCATGGCTCCCAAACCCCTTCACCTTCATCAGAATCTCATCATCAGACTATGGTCCCTTTACCTCCTTTGCCCCCTCTATTTGAGATTAACACCATCAGTGTGGCTACTAGATCACAAAAGGATAAAGTAAAAGAGAAAGTTGTTATTCCTTGGACCTACCTATTTTTCAAACTGCCTCAACCACTAAAACCCAAAATTTTCATCTTGGGTACATCCCAACCCACTTCTTCAGAGGCAATCCATGATTCTATGGTAAAATAGCTTCACCAAACACCCATTAAGATGACCTTATATGACCTCATTCAAATCTCTCCCCAACATCGTCAAGCTTTAATTAAAGCCTTATAGGTAGTAGAGGTCCAACCAGAGGACCCCCAACCACTAGTTGCCTTAGTCCAATCATTATCCCCCATCGCCTCCATTACCTTTAGTGATTCTAAAATTCCTACCTCCAACTCAGAAGATCAGGACGCTGCCCTTTTCATCATAGCCTACATTGATCAAAATCGCATTAAGAGAGTTATGATTGATGGGGGTGACAACATAAATATCATTTCCACCCATGCCTTTGACCAATTATCCCACCCAAAGAATTGTGTGTCTAAAACTGATGCAATCCTTCAATCTTTTAATGACTCCATCGCCACTACCATTGGCACCATCATCTTACATATTTGTGTTGGCCCACAAATAGTCCCAGCTCTCTTCTACATCATTGAGGGAGAGTTCTAATATAATATGTTATTAAGATGACCTTGGATCCATGCCATGGCCTATGTCCCTTCTACATTACACCGTTGTGTCAAATTTGAACACGACAGTCAAGTCCATGTTATTCCCGTAGACCCCTCCCCTTTCAAGACATGCAACATGACTTATTGACCCAACGATGTTCTCATTCCTTTCAAGACACTGACCCAAACATTGCCTCCACCCGTGGAAGCTTCAACAAGTACGCAAATGGTGGTCACACCTACACCACCTCCTTAAGTGACAACAAAAGACCCTATGGAAGATATCTTCCAACATCTTTCACTTGGGGAGTATCATTTACTCACCTTAGACATGTTCCAGACTCCTCAAGAGTATGGAAAACTTCATCACAATCCTAGCTATGACCATTGTATCAGAATGGTCATCACTTATGGTCCTCCCAATCTTCAAACAAATCTCATCTATGGAGGGCTAGATCGAACTCCCACTAATGGGAATCCTGTTTCATCACCTCAACTATTCACATCTAATTTCTCTTTTCTTGGCAATCCAGACTTTGCTCATACCTATCTTTATAGGTGTGCATGGAAAGGCTTTGGCTTTGGGCACTACGAATAAGTCTCCCACCAGCCCATCGAACCACCAAATGATGAGGCCATAAAGAATGCCAAGAAACGACATGGCCTGGGTTTTGGAGAACCTACTGAAGCTTCTGAAAACCCTTGGCCCAAACCTATCATAGAATAATCACCTCCAAAATCACCTATTCCCACATCTTCACCTATGGAGTCAGTGGTTTCCATCCCTCCTATTTTTTTTTGCATAAACACCATCCACTTGGAACCCCTAACCTATCAACTAGGTGGGTTATCTAGGTCTCTCCCTCTCATTTATCCCAACACAATAGACAATGAATTTGAAACCATCAACACTGTCCAATGTGTAGATGATGATGCCATTCTCACCTACATGGGTGCCGATGACTATTTCATTTAATGCTCCATTCCTTCTAAAATGTAGGTTATGTTAAATGAATCGACCGTTGACATTAACCTTCCATCTTTCGATGTTCCTCATGTTTAAAGATTGGTCAGTCTTTGGATGCCCAAGAACAAATTGACTACACCAAATTCCTTTCAAACCATAGCAAAGCCTTTGCTTGGACCTATAGCAACATGCCCAGCATCAAACCTAACATTGCCATTCATAACATCAACACAAATCTAGAGGCTAAGCCTATTAGTCAAAAGCTTCTCAAGATGCATCCTCGAGTTGCACTCCTTGTCAAAGAAGAACTTCACTGTCTTCTCTCCATCTCCTTCATCCAACCCATTGATTATCTGTAATGGGTGTCAAATATCATCCCTGTCACCAAAGTAACTGGGGGGATCTGAATCTATACTGACTATCACGACCTTAACCTGGCTTGCCCAAAATATGAATTTCCTCTACCCAACATCAACCAACTTGTTGATCTTACAGCCGGTCATGAGATGCTATCACTCATGGATGGGTTTTTAGGATAAAACCAAATCCTGATTGCACTAGAAGATCAACACAAGACTACCTTCATCACCCCATGGGGGACTTTTTGCTATAGGGTCATGCCTTTTGGCCTAAAGAAAGCAGGCGCCACATATCAACATGCCATGACTTACATCTTTCACGATCTCCTCCACAAAATCATGGAGGACTATGTGGATGACCTAATAGGGAAATCTAAGCTCTGTCGCGACCATTTAACCATTCTTAAGATAATCTTCACTCACCTTCTTCAATACAATGTTTGACTTAACCCCAAGAAATGCATCTTTGGGGTTCTCTCAGGGAAGCTCCTGGGTTTCATCATTTCCCTCTGTGGCATTGAGATTGATCCTGATAAAATTTGAGCTATACTCGAGATGCCACCGTTGACTAATCTGAAGCAACTTCGTAGCCTATAAGGGAAGCTTCAACCTATTCATCACTTCATCTCACATCTTTCTGATTGATGTCAACCCTTTCATCACCTCCTCAAGAAGGACATCTCCTTTCATTGGGATAAGGATTGCCAAGAGGCCTTTGAATCCCTTAAATGCTATCTTGTCTCTCCACTAGTCCTTATTCCACCTAAAGATGACCAACCCTTCTACCTCTACATCTTAGCAACAAACCATTCGTTAGGTGCCATGATCATGCACCGAGATGAATAACACTGTGAGCAAGCAGTTTACTATATAAGCCGAACACTCATCGACTATGAAACTCGGTATACTCATACCGAGAAACTCTATTTGGCATTAGTCTTTATTGCTACCAAACTCCATCATTATCTTCTCAATCACAAAACCTATGTCATCACCCACACTGACCCCCTCAAATATATGCATTCCAAGCCATACCAAAACCAACGTATGGCTCGTTGGCTCATGCTTCTTACTGAGTTCAACTTGGAATTTATCCAACAAAAATCCATAAAGTGGCAAACAATCACTGATCAACTAATGGAGGCCCCTCTACTTGACAACCAACCTTCTCACTACAAATTCCTTGATGAATCTATCGCCACATTATCCACCAATGACTTATTCTATCAAATGACAATGTTCTTCAATGGATCCAAATGTCAAATCGATGGGGGTGCGGGGGCCATCCTCATCCCGCATGAGGGCGAGACCATGCCCCTATCTTTCAAACTTGACTTTGAATGTACCAACAACATGGCTGAATATGAAGCCTTAATTTTGGGACTTCAAACCGCACTTTCTTTAAGCATCAAGACAATCAACATCTTCGACAACTCACAACTCATCGTCAATCAAATCAATGGTTCATATCTTTGTAAAAATGAAAATTTTCAAAGGTAAAAACACCATGTGGACATCCTACTAGAATCTTTCGGCCATTACCTCTTACAAATTATTCCTAGATCTACGAATAAGTTTGTTGATACCATGGCTTCTCTCACCTCACATATTCCATCTTCATCATCTTCATCAAGAATTTATGTCATGGTGCATCATGTGCCATTGCCTTCCTATATCTCCACTAAAATCAACCTCATCAACACCATTGACTCTGGTCCATAGGATGTTTGGTATAAGCAACTCGTGGACTACTTAACTCATTCTGTCATCCCTCTTGATCTCTCTAGAAATGCGTGACGTGATTTTATCAAAAGCATAGCTCGATATACTATGCTAGGGGGTATTCTCTATAAAAGAGGCTTCGATGGCCTCCTTCTTTGATGTCTAACCTCCACTGAAGCATCTCATGCCATTAAACAAGTCCATGATGGGATTTGTGGTGGACACTTCAGTGGTAACTCGATTGCCAAGCGCATCCTTCGCCTGGGCTATTATTGGCCCACTCTTCACTGAGACTATAGTGACTATGTTTGGCATTGCATCAAATGCCAACAACATGCTAACTTACTTCACATCCCTAACCACACTCTACAAGTCACTCAGGATTTTTGGCCCTTCTCACAATGGGGCTTAGATCTAATCAGTGAGATTAACCCCCATTCATCTCTTCAACATCAGTCCATTATAACTGCGATCAAATACTTCACTAAATGGGTGGAAGCTATTCCCCTCATCTCCACAAAGGTTGAAAAAATTGTTAACTTCATCAACACCCACATCATCTATCGATTCGGTGTACCTCACAAGATCATCACCAAAAATAGCAAATCATTCAAAAACAAAACTATCCAAAAACTTTGTGACTAATTTGGCATCAAGCTCAACTTCTCCTCACCTTACTAACCATAAGAAAATGGGCAAGCTAAGGCTTCCAAAAAAATCTTAACCAAAATTCTAATGAAGGTGGTCAACGACACTGGAAGGGATTAGCACATTCACATTACCTTCTTTACACATCTCTTTACATGACATTCTTTCTAACGATGACTTTCATCAAGATCGATTAGCTCAACTTGAGTTACTCGACGAACATTGTCTTTCCGCCCTTAACCATCTCCATGTCTATCAAAATCATATCAAACGTGCCTATAAAAAAAATATGAGAGAATGAGATTTCAAAATCGGAGACCTTGTCCTCAAAGAGAACCAACATGTGACCCACATGAAAAGAAGTAAATGAGGCAAGTTTGCTCCTAATTGGCTTGGACCTTACATCATAATGCTTAAGTATGGATCAGGGACTTATTGTCTATCTTCTCTTCAAGGCCAACCAAAACCTGAGCCCCTTAATGCCTTGCATTTGTAACCATTCTACTATTAATCAAGTACTCATTCACTTGACATTTCACTTGAGCTCATCCCTTGACCAATCCTTGTCATTTTAATCCTCATTCCTTTCAACCCTATTCCCCTAAGCAAACACTATGTAACCCTTTTATAAAGTACAAATCCTTTGTCCTAATAAAAGGGAGCCCTTAAACTTCTATGGTCATGTCCATGACTAAAAATTCTATCAAAAATAAATTGGGATGTCCAACAAAATATCAAAAGGTCATAAAACTCTAAATGCAGACTGCTCCCTCGAAGGACAGCTACATCATTTTTGTAATTAATAGACTACTCCCTTGAAGGATAGCTATTCAAAGACATCAACATATAAAGTAGAATATAGACCACTCCCTCGAAGGATGGCTATACAGAAATCTTACTACAAACAACACTCTCTCAGAAGCTTCCTACATCGATCAGCTTCACATATGACCACAAAACAAAATAACATCCCCACATAAACTTTCCGCATTGATCAGTCTACCAAAAAAAACAAAAAAGAGTCATGGTTGACCTATAGTCATTCTTAGGGGCTCCTATAAAAAGGGGTGAAGTTATCCCTACTAAAATGGGTTACCCTATCCTAACATATAATCAAACCTATTACCCCAACATACTCAAGGGATTTTGAGCTCACTTATCATCAAGTGATTTGAATACTTCTCTAACACAAACAATGGTCAATGCCGTAATGCATGAATGGGGCTTTTGTTTCTAAAAACCTTATCTATGCAATCATTATGGTCCTTGTCAATGAAAAAGCAATGCGCCTTTCACTTCTTATACACCTTAGTTACATTCAACCAAATCATTTTCTAAACCCAACCAAATCAAACCAAGCATTTTCAGACCACTGACATAGCCCATTCACATTAGTTTCTATGGAAACCAATACACATGGAAACTATCGACCACACAATTTATGTTAAGCATAAACCATTACTTGCTAAAGCATAAAAATACTCATTTCATTTTTAGAACACACCATCACCAATACAGAAAACTACTAGGGATGAAAGACCACATAGCCAATGTTACAAAATACACCATCACATAATATGGAAAAGGCTGTAACTTCATCATACCCTCATCATTTACAACCTGACCAAACCAACCTATCAACCATCATGAAATACATTGGTCTGAGGCCCTTTAAATAGAGGATATGTAGGCAGCACTCAAATGACATGACATCTTCTGGGGTTAGCTCAGCCACATCCATTTGTTCATCTACTTGATGGACAAACCATTTAACCTTTAACCATGACTTAACCTAGTCCAACCCACATCCATAATCGACCCTCTTCCTCCCTTTTAGGGAGAACTACATTGGCCTGAGGCCCTTCCAACAAGGGCTATGTAGGCAGCACTCAGTTCACATGGGGTCCTCTGAGGTTAGCTCAGCCATTCCTTTGTCCATCCATCTAATAGACCAACTATCTATACCAACCCAAAATCATGACCAACAACCTTGGAGATCACGACTATCTCCCTAAACCACAACCACTTTTGAGATAACTTTGTCTTATTTGTTTTGATTGCATGCATGCTACCTCACGAATAGATAGCAAAATTGTGTGCAACCCACATTATGACCCTCACAAGTATTGGATCATGCCCAAGTTGATCCCCACTACTTGTGACATTTTCATGTTTTCTAGGAGCACTTCTTAAGCCTAGGATACTTGGAATACGATGACCATTAGAGCTACAGCTTGGATCGTTCAACCCAATTAGCTATGAATAAATGCTGGGGACTGGTTATTTTGATTTTAGCACTCCTCAACCTTTGAATGCGACAATTTGACCTACCTATCATGTGAAGTGGTATACGTGTAATCTCAAATTTTGTAGCATTCACACTCAAACTTCACCATATCCATCCACTATCTATCAAATCGACACCCGATATCAGGTTACCTTCCCTCAACTCCCACTTTGAGGGGGGGATTACATCATCCCACATCTGGGGCAACTTACTCCTATTTTTGTCTTGCAATTCATCAGAACAACCAATAGGACAAAAATGACCTTATCCCATGCCTGGGGTAACTTACTCTTATTTTTGTCTTATAGTTCATCAAGAACAACACAAAAAGGGGCAAATGTAGACACCATAATTGTGTCTACTCCTTGGTCAACCCCCCCTTGGTCCCCTTGGTCCACTTCTAAACATTTCTAACCCACACACTTATTAATTTAAAATAAATTACCTATTTAAATTAATAACACCACCCTTGACACATCACCCTTGGTTGGATTCCTCACCCTTGGATACCCTCATTTATCACCCTATGACTAATCATTCCAACCATCCCACTAACCTCTCACACCTATTTAACCCACCTTTAACCATTTAACCATGACCACTGAACTCACAGACGGAGGAATAGGCAAAAGGCTAAAAATAGCCTTTTTACCCATCTTCAAGCCGCTGACGTCGGTTACCCATCAGTCGATGCCAGCGAGATCACTGACATTGGTTGCTTAAAACCAACTTGTAGGCCAAATAGAAAACTAATCATAGACCTGAAGGCTAATTCTCTAGCTCCTAGTATTTGACCATTCTCTCTCTCTCTCTCTCAGACACACACCAAGCATCACAGGGTACAGACACTCTATAGAAATAGCTCTAGACTTTGGGTTAAAGACATTACAGGAAGTCTTCTACATCAGCTACATCAGCAACAAGTCTTCTACACTCCTTCATCAGCAAGCAAGAGCTAAATATTCTTCTTTTACTTCATTCTAGTAACTTAGAATGTATTTGTAATCAGTCTCTGTTTGCTACTTCTAAGTATTGTAGACTAGACCAAACCTGACTTTCTTCTTGAAGAGGCTGAGAGGCCTCCCCCATATCTTTACTCCTTTTGACAACCTGCCCTCTACCCCTTGTCCCTCTTAAGACTCTATTGGCTTCCCTGCAATTTTGTATGGACCTCCAGACCTAGACAGACCTTCCATACCCCTCTATTAACTACAACCCTATCCAAAAATCGCCCAAGGCCATTGCCCTAACCGACATCGTCCATTTCCCCTACCAACATTGGCAGAATAAATGACGTTGGCAACCTTGACCAACTGATGCCAGTAGAACTACCGACGTCAGTGACTATGACAGATCGATAGAAGAATACATGTATGCATTATCTCTATTTATTTTGTTTTAGTCTTTCACCATTTCTCTTTCTAGCAACACTCTTTTATCAAAAGTGGATTGTCATCCCTCAAGGAAGTATTTGCACTTTTGGGACCAAGCTTTGCTTGGCAGTCCACCATACATCTATCTAACACCTTTTTTTTAGTTTTCTTCTTATCTAATAGGTGTCATCTTCCACAGCCAAAGAGGAGTCCCATCAATCATCTGGATAATGGTGTGCAAACTTCATCTGGGTACGTACAAATGCCTGACCATTAACCCTTAGTTTCTTATTTCTTTTGAATGTGAAAAAGTGAAAAAAAAGTTAGAAACAAAAGTTACAATTTATTGAGGTCGACATACCCCCATTTTTGAAAATGGAGAACCTTATTTTAAATTGTGTACATTTGTACCTTAAATTTGAAAAATCACTTAATCAGAGTACCACTAGCATGTTTGCACATTGTCTTAATCTAAATATAATCTACACATGGTTCTCATTTGGATTAATTGCCATATTTTCAAATGAATATTGGTTTACCTCCTTATAATGTTTTTAATGATTTTTGCATGTGTTTTTGTAATTTAGGTTCAATGGAATCTCATTTCGTAATAAACATGCTTAGAGTTTGTGTTTTAATGTTAAATTAATCATTTACTATCCTTTGGTCTATCAAAGATTAATTGAATATATTTTAAGTCATGTTAAAACCCTAGTATAATGTTTTAACATATATCCCTTTTGAATTAAATTCAAATTTATGTGGGAACAATTAATTGAACCATAGACTTAATTTCACTTTTATCCTAAGGCTCAGTCATGTTTATCAACACAACCAAACCTTAGTCTAAAAATTCATATTTGGTCCTTTATGACCTAAGACCACTTCATTCCTTTTATATTCACATGATATAACTAATATAGGGCCCTTTTTTTATGTTTCAAGCTCATCCTAAAGCCTTATCATAAATTTATAATTGTATTTATTAATACAATGAAAACCCTAGGCTAAAACTTTATGACATATTTTATCATTAGTGGGGTCCCTTTTATAATGTTTTAGAGATTAGCCTAAGAATTTTATCCTAAGGTATTATCATGTTTATCAACATGAATAAAACCTTAGTCTAAAATATTTAAACCAAAGTTCCTTATATGCCTCTATCCTAACTTAGTTTTATTTTATTGATCATAGGATCAATGGTACACATTTACTCGAGCAATATTGATTTAATAGTGCATGAAAATTCAATTCTTAAATGAATCCACAAAACAAGTGAGAAGGTGACAAGTGTCACCATCATGGGAACCTTACCAAAGATCTAATGGTATATAGCAAAATATGGTCTAGAAAA
This sequence comes from Torreya grandis, assembly GCA_037957365.1. NCBI lineage: Eukaryota > Viridiplantae > Streptophyta > Pinopsida > Cupressales > Taxaceae > Torreya > Torreya grandis. The sequence continues at coordinate 312,972 of JARHVA010004813.1, forward strand.
ACATGATTGATCAATCGAAGATGATCTAACAGTATGAGATCAACATTGATAATTCAAAATAACTTATAACTATCACAAAGATGCTATGTGTCAACCCTACAATGGAAAATTAAAGCTCAAACATGTTCCCAAATATTGATGGTATGTGACTAAACATACACATTTTGATTGATGGTACATTTTAAATTAAAGCTTTAATGGACCCCCTAGATGAATGAAAGGGTGACAAGTGTCACAATTTTAGTGAAATAACATCGAGCAACTAATAGAATTCTAACCTTTGAATTGAGATCTAATAGAGCATGTTGATCAAAAGTGGACTGTCATCCCTCAAGGAAGTCTTTGGACTTCTGGGACCGAGCTTTGCTTGGCAGTCCACCATACATCTGTCTAACACCTTCTTTGTTTTAATTTTCTTCTTATCTAACAGGTGTCGTCCTCCACAGCCAAAGAGGAGTCCTTTCAATCATTTGGATAACGGTGCACAAACTTCATCCAGGTACGTACAAACCCCTGACCATTAACCCTTAGTTTCTTATTTCTTTGGAATGTGAAAAAGTGAAAAAAATAGTTAGAAACAAAAGTTACAATTTATTGAGGTCAACATACCCCCATTTTTGAAAATGGAGAACCTTGTTTTAAATTGTGTACATTTGTACCTTAAAGTTGAAAAATCACTTAATCAGAGTACCACTAGCATGTTTGCACATTGTCTTAATCTAAATATAATCTACACATGGTTGTAATTTGGATTAATTGCCGTATTTTCAAATGATTATTGTTTTACCTCCTTATAATGTTGTTAATGATTTTTGCATGTGTTTTTGTAATTTAGGTTCAATGGAATCTCATTTCATAATAAACATGCTTAGAGTTTTGTGCTTTAATGTTAAATTGATCGTTTACTATCCTTTGGTCTATCAAAGATTAATTGAATATATTTTAAGTCATGTTAAAACCCTAGTATAATGTTTTAACATATATCCCTTTTGAATTAAATTCAAATTTATGTGGGAACAATTAATTGAACCATAGAGTTAGTTTCACTTTTATCCTAAGGCTTAGTCATGTTTATCAACACAACCAAACCTTAGTCTAAAAATTCATATTTGGTCCTTTATGTCCTAAGACCACTTCATTCCTTTTATATTCACATGATATAACTAATATAGGGCCCTTTTTTTATGTTTCAAGATCATCATAAAGCCTTATCATAAATTTATAATTGTATTTATTAATACAATGAAAACCCTAGGCTAAAACTTTATGACAGATTTTATCATTAGTGGGGTCCCTTTTATAATGTTTTAGAGATTAGCCTAAGAATTTTATCCTAAGGTATTATCATGTTTATCAACATGAATAAAACCTTAGTCTAAAATATTTAAACCAAAGTTCCTTATATGCCTCTATCCTAACTTCGTTTTATTTTATTGATCATAGGATCAATGGTACACATTTACTCGAGCAATATTGATTTAATAGTGCATGAAAATTCAATTCTTAAATGAATCCACAAAACAAGTGAGAAGGTGACAAGTGTCACCATCATGGGAACCTTACCAAAGATCTAATGGTATATAGCAAAATATGGTCTAGAAAAACATGATTGATCAATCGAAGATGATCTGAAAGTATGAGATCAACATTGATAATTCAAAATAAATTATAACTATCACAAAGATGCTAAGTGTCAACCCTACAATGGAAAATTAAATCTCAAACACGTTCCCAAATATTGATGGTATGTGACTAAACATACACATTTTTATTGATGGTACATTTTAAATTAAAGCTTTAATGGACCCCCTAGATGAATGAAAGGGTGAAAAGTGTCACAATTTTAGTGAAATAACATCAAGCAACTAATGGAATTCTAACCTTTGAATTGAGATCTAATAGAGCATGTTGATCTATTTAGTTAAGATTTAATGGTACATGATGAATATTAAAAATTTAAAGGCCCTGATAATGAATGAGGAGATGACAAGTGGCATAATCACAAGTCATAAATTAAATCACAAGCATCATTCAAATATTGACAATACATGCTTTCACATACACATTCTATTCAATGTCACATAGAGTAAAGAACATGATCTAATTGATCAAGATCAATGAAGCACATTCATTATAGTGAGGATGATCCAATGGTGTGAGATTGATGTTGACATTTCAATAAATATCAATATGAATTCAAAACTTCCAAGTGTCAAAAATATAGGGGATATAACAAAGTATCCAATGACATTTGATTTCTTAGATTAAGATCAATGAACCATGTTGATCCATGTAAATAGATCCAATGATGTGAAATAAAGAAGAATTTTTAAAGGGTTCAAAACCCATGGAATGATGACATGTGTCCTAAAATGACAAATGGTCATATTTCAAATATTAATGAGCAAGATGCCATGGCGATGTCACATCGGAGCCACATAAGCAGAATATGCCAAGTTGAATATTTTGTGGACTTAGGGAAATACAAAGGTATAAATTCTTGATCTAAAGAAAATCTAAATCACAAAAGTCACATTATTTAAAATAGCTACCATCATTAAAATACTGAGAAGACCTCCATAAAAACCCTATCAAGTATGATAACCCTAATTCAACCCTATACTCATTGTGACCAATCCAAGGAAAGTTGAATTATCACCTATGAAATATTAAATCAATCCAAAGCCAAAGTGTAATATAATAATGAGTAATTTAGATAAATTCACAGCCATGGTAACTCAAAAAAATGTTTCCAAGGAATATGTGGAACTTTATCTGACATCAAATGCAGAAGGAAGAGATTTCAAGGACACATAGTTTAACACCAAAACTTTAAACATAAGGGACAATAATTAGTCAAGCTTATTTTAGACCATTGAAAACTATTAGCCCATCACAATAGATAATAACATGTATGAAAAAATAAGATACTATAATGTAATCACCATCCAAATGACTGGCCTACATTATGCATCTGTGAAACCTGAAGTACTACATTGCATAGACATCCTTTCTCCAATTTATAAAGATGGTAAAATAGACAAGGGCATGATTATTCATGAATTTAGTTTTAGGAAGATTTATTACATTTATCCTATAGCTTTTGAAAATTATTAAAAATTGCCTAAAACCTAAGTAGACCTAACCACAATCAACAATTGGGCCAAAGATAATTATTTGAAGAGCATCCTTTCTCTATGGCTATATTTTGGAAACCAAGTGTTTCTTGACTTTAGTAATAACATCCCCATTGGAAAATCTAAACCTGAAATAAGGATGATCATAAAAATGATAAATAAATTATGTGTAAATGCAGCCACTACATATGCAGATAAACTTTGGGTCCCCTTAATCTATTTCATGGTTGAGAAATAAGTCACCCCTCATCTTGGTGAAGTAATCAAAACTTATTTGAGTAGATAGTTTTTTGAAATCAAGAATAGGAGTAGGGATAAAATATACATGATTTCATATCTTTTAGATGCCTTACTTACCATAACAAAGATCCCTAACCATAGGGAATGGTCACCTGATACAACATAAATTATTGCATAGTATTACTCAAAGTTACATATCTTTATGTACATGGATCACATCTAATTCATATGTGATGATGTCTATGATGAGATTAAACTCCCTAATAGAGAAAAATATTGAATCCATAAGGGATATATGGCTATATAAAAATTGTACAATCATCAAGATTGAGGGAAGCCAATGCACTCCCCTTAGATTACCATTCTATATGCCAAATAATATTGTAGAGAAAGAAGTAGTTTACCAAACTTGTAATGTAATAGATGGTATTTTTAAGACCAAAAGGAAGGGATTACTTCACACCCTCCCCATAACCATTTGTATAACTATGTTTACATCATAGGACAATATTAAGGCTACTTCAAAACATAGGACCTACTTCAATCTTTAAATTGATGAGCTAAGGTAATTGGATCCCCATGAATGGGTTAAGAAGCATTTGAATACCAAAGGAAAAAATGTATCTTATGATAACAATTCTCATCCTTTTTGAACCATATACATAAAATCTTCTTCATTCTCCAAGGTCACCATTAGATTAAAAAGGCACAACATCAATATAGAATCTAGGATGCAAAGGGAGCAAAAGGGAGATGATGAAAAAGGTAATTAGGGCCAAAGAAGTACCATTTGATGAGTGGTGCATCTTCTAGACCTCCACCAACCTAAATACAAAATAATCCCATACCTAAGGCCCAAATTGAGTAAAGGTTAGAGTAGATAAGGCTGAATGGAATTGCATCTTCTTTAGCCCAAGAAGGGGAACAAGGATCACCAGTGGAATAAGTTCACATAGTAGCATTAGACCCTAATGAGACCATTGAAGATGCCATAAAAATTATACCATTAACCTATGGTTCAAAATATAAATAAATGGAGGAGACAAAGGAAGAGAAGGGGAAGGAAGTGTTGGTTCTAGTTCGTATGGACACCCCCAAAAGAAAAGCTGAATTGGCCTTTGTTTCAGTGAAGGCAAAACAGCCCAAGGTGAATTTCACTCCTAATTTGAGTGAAGTTAACCTCTTTAGTGAAGAAAAACTAATTCGTGGTCCAACCATTCCATAATGGTTCTATGTAAAATTTCAAAAGGTACCAAGTGCACAACATCTATGGGATATGATCAAGGCCATCAATATCCTAGTTCATGAAGAGATTAAGCCATGGATCCTATCTCTATAAAAGTAAAATGAAAGGAGGATGGTTGCTCTAAGAAAATCAAGTGTAGCACAAATGGAGACTCTAGATCCAAAAGTAACATAATATTTATTGGTTTTTAAATTTTACCCAAAATTACTAGTTTTTAGAGGGTATCTGAGAAAAAAGCCACGGTTGGTGGAAAGGAGTTCACTTTCCAGAAGGTGAAACCTTTTGTTGGATTAACTCTAGTTATAGGAAAAAAGCCTCATGAGGACCAAATATTTGAAGGAAATGTTCTTGAATTGGCCTAGGTTAAGTTAGATCAATTGCAAAAAATGATTAAGGGCATCTTATAGTAGAACAAGAATTTGAAAGAAAAAGCCATCTTGTTAATCCAAGAAGACAAATTTAGGCAATTTGAGGAAACCATGGCTAATTTGTTCAATTCTTTAAAGTCAATCAAGACTAAGCAAGAGGTAGTGAATAAATAAAGCATCATGACTATAGGATAAGTTATTCAGTGGTAGGATTTGAGCTACGAAGTGAAGGATTTGATTAAAGACTTGACTAAAAATCAAATCCATGAGTTTAGGACAATCAACCTAATCCACCTAAATATGGTTATGGATATATTAATTTATAAGATAAAGGCCTTGAGAAGTTGGTCCAAGTAGATGGAGGATATTTATAAGGACCTCAAATAGAAAGAGGGTAAGATATTACACATTTTGGGGAGCTTAATAAAATATCTCACCACCCTTAGTCCATTAGGCCTTATCATTGAAGAGGAGATCAATCATAGAAATACTCAATTCATGCAAAAAGTGACGAATCATGGACAATGAAAAATAGGGGTAGATAATAGGAAGATCATGGGCCTAATTTTATCATCAAAAGAAAATATAGGAGATGTCAAGATCATCAAACAAGATTTGGAAAGGGCTAAAAGGGATCTCAATGGCTTAAAAGATCAAGAAAAGGAATTGTTCATGAGACCTATCATTAATATCTAGCTAATCAGTGAACAACATTATATAATGAATATCTTTAAGGGAAAGTAGAAGACTACCTTATCACAAGGGTCACAATGTCAAACTAGTTGACTTAGGATATTTTATTGTGTATAACATTGTATGTTATTTGAAAATAGAATATTATTTTATAAAGGCATGTGTAACTTGTAAAGCACATTGCCTATAGGTTACTGATTTTATAATGTCTATGTTTTTCTCAAAGAATTGCAAAAAAACAATTGTCCTTAATATTTGACATGACTAACCAACATACCTCATGAATTATCTATATAAAGAGGTATTGTCAATTGTAAAGGGGGTGATTTTGGATCCAAAACCTATTGTGTAACTTTTTAAAAAAATAATATAAGCAAGGAGTTATACAAATTTTGTCGACATTTGCTTATATGAATTACTATCATGGTTTCTCTCTCATTTGTCTAGTCTTATTTTAATATTTGAATGGTTCTTATGAATTTCATATATGCATATTTAAATGTAGAGCTGCTAATTTGTGCTAATGCAAGATTAGTTGAAGGTTCTTAGGTTTAATTTGCTTTATTTTCTCTTCTTGAATCTGAGCTAATGCTATTTTATTATAACAATTAAATTATTAAAGTGAATCTTGTTCTTATTTTCATATTTTCATACCTTCCTTACATGTTTTCCTGATGTATACAAGGATTTGAGCTTATGCTACTTCACATTGCATATTATTTAAATGCATGCTCAGATGAAATTAGAACTTTGTCATAATGTCTTAAATAAAGATAAAAAACACCTCTCTTTTCTACATTATCCTTCCTTGTGCTCCTCTTTTATCAATTCACCTTAGATTAGCTTCATTGTGAATACTCATCTTAGTTTAGCTTTAGATATAGGTTTAAACATAACTCACTTTAAATAACATAGATTATCTTCAAAATCAAAGATCCACTATTAAGCCATAGTGGCTCCCAACCACCAAATAATATAAATTTTTGAAATAGTCCATTGATATGTCTTTATTCCACCAAAGATAAGAAGATTATCACAACCTACAATTCATGCATTGAATTCTCTAGATTTAGATATGAGTAGTGCTTTTTAAACACTAAGAACCACCTATGATACACATTTAGGCATCAACATGTAGCTCCTTTTTTATTTTATACACCCTAAATTTTTCAAGAAACCACACATATCATGTCTTTTCATAAATCTCTTCACAAGAGACTCCAACTAGATAATATGAGCCTTGTTCCCTCTAGCCATGTCTTTATTTTACATGTCTTGGTTTTGTTTCTCACTTTCATCACTTTTCCATTATCTTAGTTAACTAATAGATACCCATATATACCCATATACTTGTCTTGTGTCAATCCCAACCTATTTTCTAAATCTCAAATAATAGAATTCTAGTGGACTACAATGCCCAGTGATCTTGTCCTTCTCAACACTATTGTCTAATGGTCATTTTTCCTTGCTTAATAGGTTTTGAAACCTTCTTATCCCATACCTTAATTTATATTTATCTTTTTTATGTTGATTGGTGTTAATAAAGCTTCCAAATATAAAATAAAGAGTCTCCTATATAAAGGAATTCACAATGCACTTTATATCTAGCACGTATTACTTTGGCATACTAAATAATTAAAATTAGTCAATAGTATAGCTAAAAATTTTGAATCACACATAGATTTTCATGCTTGATCAAGGAAGGGCCTAGGTGAATGTTCATTCTTACATCTACCATGCATATTGATTATGCATGTTACCTATGGGAGAACTACATTTGATCTGAGACCCTAGCTTGAGGGTTAATGTAGTTAGTGATCAGGATAGTAGGGGTTCTAGATCATGTGATCATACTTCCCCTAACCCAATTTTTACCTTTAGGATTTTGATATGTTTTATGTTTCATGTTTTTAGGTAGACCAAAGGTTTGATAAGAAATAAGGACACCTATAGGACCCCAAAATCAGACCACACTTGAATCCAAAATCAAAAATCAAAGTGGACAATAGCATCAAAATTAGACAATAGTGACAAATGATCCTATCTAGACATCAATGATGGGATCTCCTTTCCAAACTCGACACTCTTATCCAAAACAAATTTGATTTGTATATCTAGAAAAAAACCCTTATTCTTGACTATTCTTGACTATTTTTGGACTATTTTGGAACATGTAGATGGTTATTTTGCCCAGCTAAGTCATTTCTTTTCCCATGTAATTAATTTGTTCAAATTGGTATAAATCTATGTTTTTATACACTTGAATATATTATACCCCTTAATCCATCCCTTTTATTGTTTAGAAATTAAATCCTAGTTTCCCCAAATATAATAAAACATTTGGTGACCCTGACTTACTTCAAATAAATCTCAAACCCTAGGAACCCCTAGGGTTTTTCCTTCACATTTTTGTGCAAAAATTCAATTTAAAAATTATGATTTTATTATAATTTTTTTTTACATTTGTTTTATCCAAATTTATTTTAGAATTCAAATTATTTCAATAATTTCAAATTTCTAAAACTCCAACCCAAAACCCTATATTTCAAAACTAGGTCCTCAAACCCCAAGCCTTCCTCCCTTACAATTTTTAGATAAATTTTTTGGAATTTTTAAAAATTGTTTGGAGGGTCAAGAATATTTTCAAAATCCTTATGTTTGTAGTAATTCTTGCATTTATTTTCTTAATATTAATTTTTCATACTCTCTTTGGTGAAAGCAATAAAATGGCCTCTAAAGTACTTCTTCCCTCTCAACCTATAGATAAATTTCTAAATTTTTCCCACAATTATGACAATGAATGGAAAATTTTGAAAAATTTGAAATTAGCCAAAAATGTGGAAAATTATTTCATTTACAATTAAGATAGTTATTATTATTGTAATGAGGAATATGATGATGCATATGAAAGTGATAGTGAAGAAAAATTAGATGCATCTTCTTCTCTCAAACTTATCTCTTTTATTCTCTCTTCTAAAGAAAATAATTTTCATAAGTGGGAAAGTTAATTTTTACCTCATTCTCCTATGCATAGTTCATAAAATGTATAAATTAGTCATGAAATTCCAAGTGAACCTCTCATTAGTGATAATGTGATTTAATTTGAACCTAGTTTCTCCCTCTCTTTTACTACTTATATGTTTAAATTACAACAATATAAATGAAATAGATTCAAATTTACAATGCATAGTTCAAATGATCAATCTCATGTCCATATGTCTAATTTGTCATCTCAAACAATGAAAAAAAAATGTCTAAATGATAACTCTCTTAATCTTACTTCTCATATTGAAAATGAAAATAATTCATGCACTCCATTCAAGGATAACATAGATGCACATAGTAGTCCAATTTCACATGACAATTTATTGCATATTACAAAAGAATTAACATATTCTCTTCCCACTCTTGCTAGTGATAATGAGTATGATAGTGAAAATGCAAATGAATATGATAATTATAGTTAATATAAAAGTGATACTTCTACTTCTCTTTCAAATGAACAAAATTATGATTGTGATCATGCATGGAATAATGATGACTATTATGCATAAAGTGAAGAAGAAAATGTATCTCATGCTTATAAATCTTATCTCACTCCTCTTAAACATAATTAATTATAAAATTTCACTTATAAATTTATGCATGATTCTAATTAAAATGATGTACATGTCAATGATAACATCACATATTCTATTCAATTAGAATGTGATTCACTAAATACTAAAGATACTAATGAATCTCCCAAGCCACCCTCTACTACAGTAGCACCTTTTTCTCACTCTTCACCCAAATATAATGGTATCCCACATCCCTCTACTAAGTTCAAATTTACCATTCCTCTAAAGGTTCAAGTGAGCACACCGCCTCTCTATGATCATATTGCTAAATGTAGCATTTTCATGGCTAAAATAAATGATCAAATTCAATGTTTAAATGAACCAATTCAAGATATTAATATACCATCCCAAGATATTATTTCTTTGATACATGTAGTTGGTGAATTACAACATCAAGTACATCTCCTTACTTTAGAAAACAAGCTTATAAGTCTTGGATGGATGCCAATGAATTTCATGGTAATACTCTTATGAAGACATTTGTCAAATCATCATTGCCTAAGCACTTCCAAATATCATCATTTACATAATTTTATGGAACTATAAATCCATTTGTACACCTTAAAGACTTTTATAAGGATTTGTCATCTCATGCGAGTCCTTTGATTCTACTTAAGTTGTTCTAATAGAAATTAGTGGGTAATGCATAGAATTAGTTATTTCATCTACTCCTTGTTAGTTCCTTACATCCATATGATGAATTAAAGGAGAAATTTATTATATATTACATAGAAAACATGGGACCTTATGTTACATATGAGAAACTTGCTACATTTCATTAGAATCCTTCAGAGCTAGTTAGTGATTATATCTTAGAATTTAAGACTTGCATGTTACACTTGATCAATAAACCAAAATATTTAGAGATTCAACATATATTTATTAAGGGGATTCATAAAACCCTCTTAGAGCATATATTATATTAGATATATTCCTCTTTTAAGAACTTATGTTATACAATTTTAGCCTTAGAGAAGAAATTATGATTGATTGATTTAGATTCAGTTGATTAACTTACTCTAGATTTCATAACATTACCTCCATCTAAAAATCCTAGCACATATCATCCACCATGTCCTAAAAAATATAGGAGACCACAACCAAAAAAGTAACTGGTTAAAAATAGATAGCTATTTTCTAGAGCAACACATACAATATTCACTATAGAGAACAACATTAGGGAACCACTATAGTTTGATTCAGATCAAGATAACCAATATGTCATATTATCAACATATATTTATTAAGGGGATTCATCAAACCCTCTTAAATCATATATTATATTAGATAGATTCCTCTTTTAAGAACTTATGTTATATAATTTTAGCCTTAGAGAAGAAATTATGATTGATTGATTTAGATTCAGTTGATTCACTTACTCTAGATTTCAGAACATTACCTCCATCTATAAATCCTAGCACATATCATCCACCATGTCCTAAACAAGATAGGAGGCCAAAACCAAAAAAGTAACCAGTTAAAAATAGATAGCTATTTTCTAGAGCACTACATACAATATGCACTATAGAGAACAACATTAGGGCACCACTATAGTTTGATTCAGATCAGGATAGCCAATATGTCATATTATCAACACTATTAGATAAGAGGATAATTAAATTTCCTTATACTCATAATTGAGATCCAAATCTCTTACATATATAACCAAATCACCCCTTTTATAACTATCATCATATCTTTGGACATAGATATAATGATTATTATGGACTTACATACTGTATTAATAGATGTGTGTATAAAAATATCATAGAATTCACACTGGGGGCACTAATATCTCTTCCATCATGGATCCATAGATCTCATTCCTCCATGACTAAGCCATATTAGGACATTCCTTCATATGAATCATTAGTTATTCATCATGAGAGTAATGTAATTTCTAGGACAAAGCCTCATTAGAGATCTCCCATCCCACCTACTGAGAGGGTTTAGAGACCAGTACAGTGACAACAACCTACATATAGTAGTGTAATCCATGGAGTACATAGTGTAGTTCCATATACATATCCAACATAGTTTTAGGCAATGTAGTAGAGTTTTTAGGGTCTTATCTCATGTACTAACCCACTATGGTTAAGATTAGATGAACCCACATCATAGAGTACTACTCTAGATAGATATTCACTATAACCAAGTTTTAAAGGACATTTTTTATATAGTAACATGATATGATTGATATTAGATGAGCCACCATCATAGGTTATATTTATATCTTGATCTATTGCTCAGTCATACACATCACAATAGAGGACATAATGTGTTATTTCATATAGCAATCCACTATAATTATAGATAGATGAGCCTCCTTCATAGCACATAATTTTAGTTACACATCCATTGAGGTTGCATCTTATATATTCTCCACATATATTTATAGTTAGTATACCATAGATAACATCATATATAGGGCATGTTCCTACACAACATGAGTAGTATGGCCACTATTTTAGTTGGTCATCAAGGTTTAGATAGTGATACAACAACTATGGGGTTTATATGCACATAATAATATCTTACATCTCCTTTTAATAATAACTAACATTCCTAGTTCCAAATAGCCATCCCTAGCCAAACTAAATTATCCAAATCACTATCCTACCAATATCCTATTTTACCAATCTTAAACTAATTCACTTTATCAAATCAATTTACCAATTACAAAACAACAAAGTTTTTACTCACATATGATTCAAAATCAAAACTAGCATCACACTTGAACCTATTTATAATAATCAAATCACATCCCAAATATGATTTTACCAAACATATGAAACCTTAACATCAATTCCAAATCAACTATTTCTAATCAACCATTTACAATAAATATACCAATATACTCCAAATTACATAACATAATATGCATGAGTCAAAATCAAACAAGTATCCATATCTATATATAATGATTTTTCAATATATATACACCAGTATCAAGTATAATTAGTCATGAATTTGAATCAAGCTCTCACTCTCACTCTCATTCTCTCCACCAGTGCTAGTCCCATAATATACCCTATCACTCAATGGCCCACACCTCTTGAGTTGTTACATGCCTCTTGTGATGACACTCTCACTCCAATAGCCAACCATGCTTTTCATAGAAGTCTACGTAACATCTCTGAAGATATAAATACTCATCCATGATCTTCATGCTAAGAAATAAAAAATTAGGTGGGGGCATCCTATGCATATCCAGCTTAGCTCTTAGCTCATCTCTCTCTTGCTACCCTAAGATATGAAATTGTTGCTATAGCATCCCTCAAAAAATAGATGGGCATGGATATCAGCCATGACCATCACTCACTCTATTAATCCCTCCTCCAATACATCTTTAGGTACATGTCATGTGAGCTCTTGATGTATTAAATTGATTATTATCTCCCAGTAATCATCATATCCACCTCTTACCCCACCTTGAGCACATCTCACTTCACCTGCACATAAAATATGACATTATGTTAGCTATATATATTGAAATCAAATTAAAGCACAAATGTATACATAGTTAAAATGTAATCACTTCTTACCTCCCATTATCTATATTATCTCAAGATCCTCATACTCTGGAGCATCCCCTACTTCAATAGGGTATAATAGAGCCCACCAATACCTAGCCTACCACATAGTATATGCATCTATGTATCCAACATCATCCACATACAAAATATCTATGATTGTATCCCTTGCATCAAGAGGTAATGGTGCAAGCTTAACCTTAGTGGGCTTTACATGAGCTCCTACCCTCACAGATGCTCACACACTCCTCACCCACACCCATGCTACTAGGGGCACATTCTATGGTACCCCAAAATTTATAGTAATGTGCTCATACTAAAAGTACTCATATAATCAAACCCAATGGTCTTGTATCTAAAAATTTAGCCTCATGTATCATATTTGTACTCCATCCTCTACCCACCATATAAATCTTTTATAAGGTCTCCATATGATGTCACCAGCCACCAATCTATCTAAAACCCACTTATATGGTCCATCCCATGTGATTATATAACCATTGTGCTTGTCCACCACTCCCTAAATGGTTGTGGAGGTGCCCATTATACCATCGATAATCTAATCAACCACATAACTGCTATGTGCTCATAGGCCTAGCAATGCAATAAGGTCATCACACTCAACCCACCACTGAATGACTCTTATGTAAACCTATAGAGGTCCATAAATAGGTGGGCTAGCATAATACTCCCACATAAGAATACAATTCCATATACCTCCACACTATACATAATCCTATACATCTTATATGCAATAGATATTTTGCTCCTATCCATAGTAATAAAAGATGCCAAAAAATAGCCAACCACTTTCTCAAGCATAGAACATTAAACTACATAATGATTAATAGTAGCACATCACTATTACTACCTCTCTGATGTGCACCTAAGGGCACATCAACAAAGTACAAAGATGCATGATCAATCGCAATAGTACCCATGTCATCCTATACCATCACTCACCACCCACTAATTGATAAATGTAGTATATAATACACATACTCCAAAGTCATAATCATCTCCCCTATAGGAAGATAGAAATTACATGTATTCATGTTCCACCTCTTGCATAAGGTGGTCATCAGATATTAGTCCCACTACACTATACCTAGGTCACACATGTGACCGAACCCTACCCTATCCATAAATGCTCTCTCATCAGTAGATAGTGGTAGTAGTCTTAATGTCTCTATCACCCAACCCCTATGGAAATATCTCATCCATACCTCACCTTAAATCATCATAATTAACACATATATCAATCAATAATACCAAGTTTAAAGCCAAGCCAACACAACAATAAATAACAAAGTAACATTATATAAAAATTTTGCCTCTTAGATAACAACATTGTAGTTAGGATAATAGCACTAGATAGGAGCACCCCAAAAGGGTTTAGGGTTTAAGGTTTAGGTTTTAGGGTTTAAGAGTGCCAGACTATAGGATATGAGCATTGGGAATAGAAAAATACTTCCTATGCTACTTTTAAGCCCTCAAAAACACTAAAATAGGCCTAAAAGTTGACAAAAAACAAGTGTTTAAGTTGCTTACCAGGGTCACATCACCACCATCTTGAACCTAGGCCACCATCTACTCAAAATGGGTTATGTTAGGTGCTCATCTCCTTGGCATTTTTCTCACTCTAGAGCTCAAAATCTCAAAATAGTTAATGCACAAATGAATCAAGAATCGATCCAATTTCCTATGTTAACCAACTTTTTCATTCAAAGTAAAATAACATTTTACCCATTACTCAAACCTCGTAATATATTTTGTAAACCATTTCCTTCCATGAAATCATGACAATGATACCTTCGACATCACTCAAGCTTCACTCTCTTACAACCTTATATAACTAATATAGCATGAACATTTCTATATTTCTCCTATACCTAAACATGTTCAACTCTCAAAAACATAATCTAATCAATCAAATAACCTTTCAATATATTCAAAAAATACCAACCTTACTTTTATTATTACACCAATAGTCATCAATTTTGTCTTGACCTCTTCTATCACATATTTTTCCCTCTCCCCAAAAGGGCATCATTCATATTATTCACATTTATACATTTACCTAGCATACCCATCCACTCTTAGAAGTGGATACACTATGGTTCCTACACTTTGTAGTCATATAAAATGTTCAAATTAGTAGTTTGAGTATGGTTTTTGACATCCTAGCCATTGCTCGTCTTTGAATGGTCTTATGAGCCTCCTGGGTATCTTTTTGCTTATTCCTAGTCATCGATAACCTTTTAGATGATCATTTTAACTTATCCAAGATTTATTTCCTAGGCTAATTCTATCCTCCTAAGTATATATCCTCTAGGACAAGAGTGCCATACCTAGACTATAGCATAAAAACTTAGGGTGTCCCATTTTTTATTCTCTTATCTAATTATATTTTGATCCCAAATAATCATTTTCATCTGATTCTTATCCTTCATCAAGTCAACCGAGTGTGAATACATCTAACCCATGATCAATATTTCCCTATAAAACTCCATCCAAAGGTCATTTACATAGGGAGGTGACAAATATTTTAAAGCAAAAAAGAATAAAAGTAAACTACTAAGGCAAATTTCTTTATTCTCTACATACAATCACCCAATACAACTACAAACACATTCAAACTCTCATACTAGTCCCTAGCCACCTCAATTACTCTCAATTTGGAATTTTTTCATATACATAATACCATTACACAAATCAAATTTAGGTGGGATAATTATATATGTATTGATCCCTCTTTGGAGTATTAGTATGTAGGCAGGATGCCTACATAAGGGGTGTGTGTCACATGTTTAGTGCATCGTACACATACTAACCCCAACTCTTTCTCAAGTTTTATTCAAGCACAATGAAGGTCTAGGGTTTGAATATTAAATCATCTCTACAATGAGTTCCATCAACATTCAACACTTAATATTTCTTAGGTAGACTTGTATAGGGAATGTAAACAAAACCCAAAAAACTCAAATCTCTATGACTAGTTTGGATAACAACTGGAGGAATGGACTATAGTGTCAGACCTTGAAGTGTCATATTTTTGGTGTTCCTATCCTTTCAACAAATTAAATATTTATTTTAATTTATGACATTGTCCTCATCCTGCATAGTGAGTTTTAGCCTCTATCTCTACCATCTCAATCTAGTTTTAAGCTAAGTTGTATATTTCCTTATTTATTGTTATTTTTAGAAAGGTTTAAAAGACACAATAAATTATACAAATTAATACTATAATTATTTCAGTATTATTTACTGATTTATTATTCGAGACCCTTATCTTAAATTAGGAATAAGACTCCAATATTCCCAAAAAAGTTAAATCATTTGGTAAACTTGATTTAGTTCATTTGCACATAAAAACTTTCGAAACACTAGGGTAAATTCCTTGCTTATCTTTCTAGTATTTTTTTAAAAAAATTTCCTACATATTTAAATAAGAAATTCACATTTAATTTTTAAAATTTACCATAATAATTTTGAGAATCATTTTCTTTCAAACCTTAATTGCTTATACTAGGTCCCAATATTTTTTTGACTTTTTCCTACATATTTAAATCAAATTTTCAAATTTAATCTATAAAATCTACCATAGTAATTTTGAAAATAATTTTCTTTCCACCCTAGTTGCATTTACTTGGTCCATTTTCATTTTTAGCTATCACCTTACATATTTTTACATAAAAATTACAAATAGATCTTACTCTTGTCAAAACATTTCTTGAAAATAATAAAAAATTCATACTTGGTCCTATCATGTATATGAATGATGAAGTTTAACATATGTTAATGCAAAGATTCATTCTATTCTTTTCATGCTTAATTTTTATATTATGGGATGATATTATGACATTAATTGATAAACATGTTAATATACCTCTTTCCCCACCTCCCTTGGAGCCTCTATCCCATGTTGAGTCATGTTTCATGGTCCATTTTACTCTTCTCCAAGTCACTACCCATCACTAGAGAGCCCATTTGACACCCTTTGTCCCTTCATCACCTTGACCTATCAATTATTTACACTCTCCTCCCATATATACTACTAGTCTTATATGGCTAGTAGATAATGTGGTTAGTGTTGTTAATCGACGTGCCACCATGCCTCCCTCACCTAGTCAAGAACCCTAAAATCCTCCTATTCCTTCACATCCCAAGCCTAACCCACCTACATAGGTAGATCCACAGAGGGCATATGATATTGTTTATTATTTAAGAAACACACCAAGTAAGATTTCCATGTTACAATTACTCCAAAAAGTAAATGTGTTTAAGGAAACTCATTCAAACTTCTACACCTTTAATATAAAACCTTTTTAATTTTCATTAGTGGTTAACACATTAAAAAATATAGAAAATTTTATTTCTTTTGATCTTGAGGACATGCATTCTAAGATAGTTATTGATCAAAATTTTCCATTATTCATACAAGCTCAAGTTAAAACTAATGTAGTTAAGAGAGTTCATGTTGATAGTAGTTATAGACTTAATATATGTAGTATTACATTCTTATAGACCATGGGCATAAATATGGCATCCATGAAAAAGTAATATAAAAACATCAAAGGGTTTGATGATATACCATGATAGACATTAGCCACCATTTCTTTAGATATCATGGTAGAGCCCAAAACCCTCTCTAAAGAGTTTCAGGTCATGTCAAGTCCTCTTCATTATAAAATTTTACTTGGATGACATTAGATACATGATATGGAGGTAGTTACTTCCACTCTTCATCGATGTGTTAATTTTCTCCATGAAGGATACTTATACACATACCCAATAGATAACCAACCATTAAGATATTATAGAATTATAGAGTCATCTTTGACTATTTCACTAAATGGGACACTTCATATCATATTTAGTCACCACCTCATCAAATTTATCTTGACCAAATATCTACATATGAGGTAGCAGAGACTACCACATCTCACACTCCTCCACTTATAGTTGTTTCCTCAACTCTAGATACTCATCCAATCATAACAGCTTCAGCCATTCCAGCTACTCTGTTAGCCATACTTCCTACACCTGTTATAATTACATAATCACCAATAGTAATTCTAGTAGTACTATTTGATTATACAACTAGAGATCATTTTATAGTCACATTTACTTCATCAGTTATAAATACTCTCATAAAACTACTATCTTCTACTACTATATTTAATGAGACTCTCATATCAAAGTTACCCCTTATGGTAAATTTTGAGTTACCATATGTGCATGATGTTGATACAAATTATTAGGTGACTCTATATGGTGATATGATAACTACACTTATAGATGACTATTTGTGTGGATTTATCTTTACACCAGTTGGCCTATGAGAGTACTAAGATGACTATAGAGTCATTATCATACATCTTGCATCACTCTTAGAATCTTACACTACACTCTTAGGATATATTACACATTCACAACCATAGATAGATCACTTATCACATATAATTCACATGGTTACCTCTATGGATATAAAGCTAATCATTTAGATTCAATTAGCCAACACATAACATCAACCATAGATTATGTTACAGATGTTACTTGGTCATGGATTAATCACACTAGTTACAATATGACACATATCTATTAGCAGGTTATCATAGTAATATGGTCACACATTTTATCTTTTTCATAGAATCATAGGACATGATACAAACTCATGTATAGCTTTACAATAGATATTGGATAAACTATAGGTTTAGGGTATTATTAAAATTACATCACCACCAGTACTAGCTCTACCACTTTCATTGAAACCATATAATACTAGAGATAAATTTCCTAGAGGAGATTCAACATCTTCAACATCATAGCAACCTTAATTTTGCCTTTGACAAGGTGACACCATTATGACTGATAGATCTCTAACTACACCAAAAATATATATCTTACTGACACCTAAGGAGATAGCCACCGTGTATATAGAATCTATAACATATGATGATACTTATGATGATGATCTTAAGGCATTTTATGATGGTCATGATCTCTTCCTCCACCTCCATCCCCAGTGGGATCCATCTTTGAATACTTTACCCCCTCCATCACAGTATTTTATGGCATTTATGTTCATATTATTTTATTCATATGATTGTACATAGCTTCTTTTCAATTAATTGTGCATAGTCTCTTATGATTGATTGTACATAACTTATTTTCAATTACTTGTACATAGTCTCCTTATGATTGATTTTACATAGCTTATTTGCAAAATACCAAAAACGTTAAAATAACTCAAAATACTAAAAAAATTCAAAATAAAAAATAATTCAAATATGTCAAAATATAAGAACATTAAAATAAATCAAAAACACCAAAAATATTTCAATTATATGCATTATCCATGCTTTACATTTCTACTACCATGCTAGACTTACATTTTTCTATTCTATGCTATTGTTTGTCGATTTATCTACATTACCATGCTTTAATTGATCTTATTTTAGTGTTTGTAGTGACACCCAAATCCTTGATCACTTCACTCTACCCATTGAGGGGGAATCATACTTCTACATTTGAAACATACAACAACATATCAACCCATCAGGGGCATCTTCTACATGACTACACCATCCAGGTTATGTCATTTCTACACCACACACTCTAGTTATCATTGTGATGTACATTATTTACTAGCTTACACATATTACTCTATAAACATTCACTAGTATATAGCACTTTTATATTTCTTAGCATCTACCTAGTCTTGTACTACATGTTTTGTATACTTTTACTTCTTGCTTTGATTAGTTAGATGCAATTGTATTTTTCGCATTTACATGCCTTCCTTTCTTACTTTGCATAGCTAGATTTGATTACATTTCTTAGTTCATGTTTTGTATCTTGTGTGTACCTTAGGTCATTTTCCAATGTCCTTTGCTTATATTTTTGTGTGTACCTTAGGAAATTTACCAATGTCCTTTACACATACTCTTTTATGTGCCTATGGCCCTCATGCAAACATTGATTATTTCCCATTATATGTGTATGTGTCATTTGAACATGCCTTGTATGCTTTCTTTCTTATTTTGAGTGACATGTGCACATGTCCCTTGTTTTATTGGCCCCTTGGCCATTCTTGTATACTTTTTGATTCTTGTCATGCATGCTTATTTACTTATTTACTTCTCAATTATATGTAATACCATGAACCATATCATGCATTATCTCACTTTCTTGGATGCCATGATGGAAATAATGCTCTATTCCTCCTTGACATCTAAAAAATAACCAAAATTTTTAGTTTTGGTTTAATACATTGCACATGCTATTACATTATTACATCTATCTAGGCATAACCTTATTTATATAATGATCTTCAAAACAAACTATGCTATATATTGAGACTTCTTTTTTATTTTCATTATTATATCATGTATTTCATAGAATAACACACTTATAGGGCTATTTATTCTAAGGGTAGTCATTGTAGGGTCTTCATTCCTACCCTTAAAAGAGGAGGCAATAATTAGAAGTTTTATTATAGAGATCAAAGCCTTGTACTGGTCAAAAATCAATTTTTAGAACACTCAAAAAAATAATAAAATATCAAACCAAGTACAATAGACTAGAAAAATAATGATTATTATAGAACATCAATCAAAATAAGCAAAAGACAAGAGAACCAAACCTAGACTATAACATCACCAAGGTGTCCTATTTTAGTGCTCTTATCCAAACAACAAAAAACCTAGATTTTCTAGAAACAGATAGAAATGTAAGTTTAGTTATAGCTTTTTTAGATATAGATCAATTTAGATTCAGTATTTTTAGTATATTTTTTCTTAGAGAATATAGATATAGGGGGAATCATGCATGTCATGATGGATCTCAATTTTAGTTTTAGATTGGGCAATTAGTACAAGTTCTAGATCAGAATCCATGTTATAGGCATCAATGACTGGAGGCAAAGTGCACGACATATTTTACTTATTTTATTTTCAAGTTCATTACATTACACAAGTATTATAAGTAGTTACATGTCTTATTTCATATACAGGTGGTTGGTATCATTCCTGAGTGACTTCCATATAAGCCTAGTTCCTAGTTTCAGAGTGTTTTTCATACAAGCTTAATCTCCACCTTTAAGAATAGCCAAGATTAGGGTAGTTTCTAGTATACATTTATATATTCATGCCACATTGTCATATTTTATAGCATTCATGGGATTTATGAGCCATCTTATATGATGCACATATATACTAATATCAGTTAATTACTTCACTTAGTGGGTGATGATGGAGAAAAAGGTCTAGCTATCATTTGTATTCCTAAAACACCTACTTAGAGGGATTAGAAACACATTCCAGACATTAATTAATATATGCATGATCACATAGATTCACTTAGTGGATGATGATGAATCCAAAGCACTAGCCTTTACATTCTTGAGCCACTTTTAAGGAATTGATTACTCAGATCTGTTTAAGATATTACTCTTGGTACAACACATACTGAACATATACCTATCACATACCCAACATCATTTAACATCGCATATCTCTATTGGTTTCACTTTTGTAGTTAAGTTTAGGTATGCTTTCTAATTTTCCTTTATCGTATTAATTCACCTTTTTGTATCGCTAAAATAAAGGGGGGGAAATGTAGTCATATAAAATGTTAAAATTGGTAGTTTGAGTGTGGTTTGTGACATCATATCCATAGTTCCTCTTTCTATGCTTGTATGACCCTCCTAGGTACCTTTTTTCTTATTCTTAGTCATTTTTATCCTTCTAGATGATCATTCTAGCTCAACTAGGCTCTATTTTCTATGTTATTTCTATCCCCTAAGTCTCAAGCCTATAGGATAGGAGCACCATACCTTAACTATAACACCAAACCCTAGGGTGTCCCATTTTCATCACTCTTATCCAATTACATTTTGAGCCCAAATGATCATTTTCATTTGATTCATATCCTTCATCATGTCATCCTAGTATGAATACATCTAAACCATGATCAATAGTTCTCTATAAAAGTCCATCTAAAGGTCATTTACAAAGTGAGGTGATAAGTCTTATAAAGAAATAAAGAATAGAAGCAAAATACTAAGGTAAATTTCCCTATTCTCTACATATAATCACCCAACACAATTGTAAATACATTCAAACTCTCATACCAGTCCCTAACCACCTTAAGTACTCTTAATTTGGAATTTTTGCATCCACATAACACCATTACACAAATAAAATTTATGTGGGATAACTACATATGGATTTATCAATCTTTGAAATATTAATATGTAGGTAGTATTCCCACATAAGGGGTGTGGATCACACATTCAGTGCATCTTACACACATTAACCCCCCCTTTTCTCAAGTTTTATTCAAGCATAATGAATGTCTAGGGTTTGAAGATTAAATTAGCTCTACAAGGATCTCTATTGACATTCAACACTTAATATTTCATAGGAAAACTCATACAAGGACAATGAATAAAACCTAAAAAAACTCATATATTTATGACCAATTTAGACAATAATGGTAGGAGTGAACTATAGAACTGGACCTCAAAGTGTCCTATTTTTGGAACTCCTATCTTTTCATCAAAAAAATTCTAGATTATGCTTTACAACACTATATCAGTCCTGTACATCTAGTTTCAGCCTCTATCTCAATTGTCTCAGTCTAGTTTTAAGCTAAGTTGTATTTTTCCTTATTTATTGCTATTTTTAAAAAGGTTTAAAAGAAATAATAAATTATACAAATTAGTACTATAGTTATTGCAATATTATCTACTAATTTATTATTCTAGACCCTTATCTTAAATTAGGAATAAGACTCCAATATTCCCAAAAAAGTTAAACCACACATCTAGCATTTATATTATAAAATTTAACTCAAATTGTTCAAGATATACAATGATGTAGATTATGTGGGTCACTCAACATTATTGAGGATATTTAGAGAGATATACCTTAATTTTATAGATATACAAACTATTCAGATATAGTGGTTTATATTATATGGATTCATATTGATTTTGATATAGATACATACTTAAATAATAGATTTGGGGGAATGTACATGCTACACATATCACATATAGAACTTCATATAGCATGACATAGTTACAAAATTAGATAGCAGACTATAGGTATAATGCAGAGAATAATATTTTGATCTCTAGTTTTGCACATGAGGAATGGAAAAATATGTCATATCACATGTGGTTATATAAAGTATTAGATTATGTAGATGCATCACTCACATACAAGATTTGGGAACATGTCATATATTTTCATGTTCTCCATCACATAAGATTATATATATAGAATGGTAAGACATGCCATTCTCTTCTTACACATTGACTAAATTTTTAGATTACACCCAATTGTACCTAGGTTTTCACCAGGTTGGACTACATGGCTATTTGTAGTGGTTGATCCATTGTATTACTTAGATCCAGACTACATAAGTTTTTGTAAGATAGAGGATAAACATTAGTTTTGGGTCTTTAATCACTTATTAGTTCTATTTTATATATTCATAGTGGGGACATGGTAGATATTTCTCTTCAATTTTATACATACATCTAGATTACATGAGTTAATGTGGGATAGAGGACAAACATTGGTTTTGGGCCTTTACTTATTCCTCATTTTTGGTCAGATTCAACATAGGGGGAAAGCAATGCCCTCATTATCCATGATACATATATTTCACATTTAGATTTATTATAGAGGGCATCCACTCTATGGATTCCTTCTCTCTCTAGGTACTATTCATCTCTCCATCTACTTCTCTAGTTAGGAAGTGTGTTGGACCCTTGTAACACATTCACTTCCATGCAGGTAGGTTCCAGTACACATTTTATTATTTTTTCTTTTAATCTAGTATTTAATTTCATTTCATCACTATAATAAAATGGGGGCCAATATATACACCCTAAATTGGTCAAGAAACCACACATATCATGTCTTTTTATATTCCTCTTCATAAGAGACTCTAACTAGAGAATATGAGCCTTATTTGCACTAGACATGTATTTTTTTTCTTGTTCCATTTTATTACTTTTTTCACATTTCCATTATCTCAGTCAACTTATCTATACCCCCAAAGACCCCCAGAATTGGACTATGTTAATCCTAACCTATTTTTCTAAATCTTGGACAATAGAATTGTAGTGGACTATATCACCTGATGATCTTGTCCTCCCTAGCATTGTTGTCTAATGATTTTTTTCCCTTGTTTAATGGGTCCTAAAACTTTCTTATCCCCTCATTTAAGTTTTATTTATCTCTTTGATGTTGGATATCATGAATAACCTCATAAATTCAAAATAAATATTCTCTTATACAAAGTACTTCACAAGGCATTTTATATCTAGCACTTACTACTTTGTCACACTAAATAATTAAAATCAATCAATAGTATAACTTAGAATTATAAATCACACATAGATTTGCATGCTTGATTAAGGAAGGACTTAGGTGAAATTTCATTCTTGCATCTACCATGTGTGTTGATTATGCACGTTCCCTAAGGGACAAATACATTTGATTTGAGACCCTATCTTGAGGGTTAATGTAGGCAGTGATTAGGATGACAGGGGTTCTATATCATGAGATCATACTTCCCCTAACCCATTTTTTCCATTTTAGCTTTTGATATGTTTGTTATTTCATGTGTGTAGGTAGACCTAATGTTTGAGAATAAAATAGGTCAAATAGTG
>JARHVA010004813.1:342500-395000 GCA_037957365.1 Torreya grandis
TCATTTAATCTGATCAAATTTGAAACATGTCTATTAGATCAAGTTCTGATAGGATCACATGCTCCATTCAATATTTATATGCTTATAAAATTTAAAATTTCAAATATAAAATGTGTTCATTGATCTTTTTGATCTGAGCTCCTACGTGTTTTTAGATCTTCAAAGTAGCACAAATTTTATCTCTAACTATGGTTAAACCTTAAGCTCCTAATCTCATCTCATAGCTTCCCATGTCTTTGAAACATATATCCTCCATTTATCTCATCAAAGTAGCTCAGTCTTTAAATTTCCTCTTGAGTTTTTAACATTGAGCACTTGATCCCATTGAGTTTACTTACTCTATTGGATATTCATTGGATGATCATACATACACCGTTGCTACTTGGAAGAAGCTCAATCTTTATTTCTAGAGAGATCTTGAGAATGTGATACTTGACATTAGCATTTTCCTTTTACACATTGATATTAGTTCTCACTATTGAGACACTTGGCATCCTTTTGTTGATCATTAACTATATGACTTTGAACCATATCATAAATTTACCATTCAATCTCCATGATTGTGACACTTGTCACTAACATGTTCAATCATAGGTGTCTTTGACATATTGACCTTTTTACATTTATTGGATATTCAACATATGATTAAGCTCTCACCGTTAGATCTTATAACAAGATTGAACTTTACCTTATGCATATTTGACTAAGGGCACCATCTCAATATGCCTTGAAGGCTAACTTTTCACCTTTATATATTTTACTGCGTTGATCCATCTATTGTGAAATTTGGACCATACAAACTAGGCATGATAATTAACAAACCCATATGCTCATCTCTTCTTGAATCCTTCCCATGTGATAAATATAATTCCATTAATCTACTCATTTATATTTTTTTACCACATAGCTAACTATGCTTAAAACTACCTAGAAGGCCAACTTTGTTCTTATATAACTTTTGATGCACTTCATTGCATGACATATTATTTAGTGCATGAGATCCTCTCACATAGGTAATTTCATCCATATATTCATCTACTCCATAAACCTTCATTTGTGCAAGATATGATGTCATAAAAATGACTACTTAGCTTTTTCTTACCATCTACAAATTTGACTATGGGAAAACATTGTCAAAATGCCTATGAACCCAACTTTGCACATGCATATCTTTTGTAACACTACATTTCATGCCCTAAGATTTAGAACATATAAAATAAGAATAAAAATGAACAAACGCATATGACCATTTTATCTTTAAACCTCTATGTGTTTGAATTCTGACCTGATCAATATGCTTACTTGGCTCTGCTTGAGCCCTTTTACAAATTTGGCTAAGTATAGAAACATAGTGAATTCTATCTGAGTAGTAAACTTTCCATCCTCATATCTTTGATCATGATTCATCACATGACTCTAAATTTTTAATATAATAACTAAGGACTAATTTTATAACAACCATACGACTAACTCCCCCAGAATCATTCACATGTGGTAATGGTGACATCAACAAACTACCTATTTAGATTTTCCTCTATAGACCCAAAATGTCTTGATGATCAATATGAAGAATTGGATGAATTCCACTTATTCCACAAGCACTAAAATCATCCTTGACCTCAGATAGGATCCAATGAATATCCTATAATCAGCATATTAATATTTAAGCATTAATGACATCCATAATTCTAATAATCTCCAATTGACATCAATGATAATGATATTGCCAAAAACATGTACATGTTATTCAAAAGGCTTCTACATAGGTAAAGGTTGTATATACATAATATTTTTAAAATTTATAATTTAATAATAGTTTATTTATTGTAGGAACCTATTTATTTTCAATATTTTTGATTTCACACCTTAAAGGGTGCACCAATAAAGGGGTGGATAGACCATTGGTGCTTCACAAAAAAAATTATCAACTCTTTCATTACCTAAATCATCTACAAATCCCACTTATACAAATCTCCAAGTAGAAAAGCCCACTTTATCAATCTCCCTAAGTGATTATCCTTAAAATATCACATAAATAATAGAAATCCATTCCTATTATGTCATCTTAGTTGACCTGTTATGAAAGTTAAAGCATGCATTATAGAACTGTGTTAGCTTGGCTAACCTAGTTTAAGGTCTAATAATAAATTTTCTTAAAGTTGAGTTATGTTAGCTGACCTTGTTAGATAAAATTATGGAAATTTTATGAACTATAATTTTATATAAATAAAACCCTCACTTAAATCCAATAGAGATGAACATTCATTTTCACATTATTACAACTCACAATTGCTACATATATATTTGAAGGAGCCATTGCTTAGTGTTTTCCTTTGAGGGAAGATAATTTGTCTTATAGGAAATTCCTAGATGAAAAGTAGAATTATTTTAGAATATATATTATTTATATATTTGTATCCTTACAAATACACAATAACTTCTTGAAAAGCACTACTAAGGGAAAGATTGAGACTCAATGGGTTCATTGAAAGTTAAGATTCTCTAACATTTGTTATTTCATTTGATAGATAAAAACTACACAAAGTTATAGGTTTTGAATCTATAAATCCTTTTTAATATTATGTATATAATTAAAATTAGTATATATATATAGGTTTTTATTTGTTTTTTTCTTCCACTTTAGGTTATCTAGGCCTTCATTTGCCTATTGTTGATAATTTTACCACCATTGGTCAAAGTTACTTATGTGTAGGTTTTCAAGATGACTAAATTAATGGATTAAATGTCCAAAAGTTTATTAAAAAAATAATAAAACATTAATTATAACAAATTTATGCTTAGGAACAACTCACAAGTCCAAATTTTGAAAAATGTTTCTTTTATTCCTCTAGCTAGCTATTTGCAAGCTAGTGAAGGTAATTTTAAAATGCTTGGTACATGAAGGTGAAGAATAGTTGGTTAAAAAAGTCTTAGTGAAATTTTATTTACCCTATTACCTCAATATTATATTCATTATTATTGGATTAAATTGTCTTAACTTTATTAACAATCGTTAAAAAGAATAGTTTCTCTAAAACCCTTGTTAATCCTTCATTTACTCAGTTTTAAGCAGTATGTTTACATTTTTGAGTTATTTGTTGAAAAAAAATGTGGTGTGAGATATTATTGGAATTATAATAAATTTATACACCTTAATAATTCAAAATTTGAGGTAAAATAATTGATAAATGCAAATGTACAAGCATCAGGGTTTAAAGCAAAGAAAAGAAACCATAAAAAGGGCAATTTTTAGAGGTTTAAGAGATAGATTGAGCACATAAAATTGTTTAAATTATGATAAGGGTTAGTTATTTTAGTAATTAAAAAAATAATAATGTATTTATGACTCATAGAACTACTAAAAATGGAAAAACTCAGACCTACATGCATTCATGAATGAAATTATGCAAGCTATTCAACACTAAATAGTGCATATTTTTAGTATTTTAAAATGAAAACTTGTGAAATTTTGAATGGGTGTATTTTTTATGTAATTTAATTTTTAAAATTATTTAAAATTCTTTATTTTACCTTAGGATACATAAAATTCCAATAGACATGTCTAATCATGAAGAGAATAAAGGTTTCTTCACCTTTTTACTCACAAATGGAGTTGGAAATGGGTGTTTCATGTCCCTCCAATGGAAAATTTGGATTTTATAGTGTGAAAAATTAATTTAAAGGTATAAATAAATTATAATTCAATGAAAACTAATTAAAAATAGATTCATATCATTAAAAAACATCTCTAGGTCATCCCTAGAGCAATAAGCAGACACTTTTTGTGAATTTTTCTTAGGGAGTTTGATGATTAATTCTAGATATTTTAATAAATTTACAGATATAAAATATTTATACATATATAAAAAGAATAGGAGTGTTTTTTCAGGCTTGGAACTCATTTTAGACTCCCTCATCCAAACCAGGGTTTCTTGAGAACAAGAGAGCATATGATAACATTAAATGATGTTTTTTTGGAGTTGTACATGGAATTTAGAGATAATTTTAAAAAAAAATATGTGAAACCATTTTTATTGTTTTAAAACAATATTTTTTATTCTTATATATTATAATTATCAATATCTATCAAGTTTCTAGCTCTCATAGTGCATTTAAGAAGCTTATTAAAGTTGTACAAGATAGACATATGAAAGAAGAACCAGTTTGATGAGTTGCTATGGTCGTCATTAAGTGAATTTTTTTGAATAATATTTAATATATAATTAAACATACACATTTTACCATATATATAGCAATGTTTCCACATTTTTAGATAAATTTAGCAAGTTCAAGTCAACACTGATAATCTTCACTTAGCCCTAGAAAAGTGGAGTTCAAAACATGCAAAAGTGGAGAGGTTGAGTTTAATTTTTAGTAAATATTTGAGGATATATTTTCATTATAAATATTAATTATAACATCATCATTAAATCCATCTCTTAATACACCCCCCTTTAGGCTAAATTTAGAAAAGACAAAAAAGTCAACATGCATGCAAGTTGCATGCAAGATAGCTCAAGTTGAACACCAGGTGTGTAGTCAAGATAAGTTCAATAAAATAAATATTAAAGTAAATATAAATAAATTATAAATTTAATATTAATTAAATAATAATATTATTTAAATAAATACCAATATTATTTAATTGAAAGACCAAATAGAGTTAAATAAAGAAGATTAAAAGCTACATGCAAGATCATAGGGAGTTAACTAAGGATTCAATATGCATGAATAGCCCTTTGAATTTTAAAACCTATATCTATCCAATATCACACCATTTTAAAATAAATAAAATCAAAAATCCAATATGTTATGTTTTAATTTGGTGGAATTAAAATTAAACTTTAATTTTGAGTTGATGTTGGTTATGATGGAGTTAACTTGAATAGTATGTGGAACTCTTTCCTATTTTTGGAGCTTCTTTTATTATCTCTCTTATTATTTTATATATTTAAATTAAATTTAAAATGATTAGTGGGATATTATGCCTTTTTATTACTAAAAATCTACAAAAAATTATACTAGCTCACCTTTGAAATAATAAAGAACTGATTTTTCCTCCATCTTCAAGTTTTTCATAAAGTGTGTTCTTAATTCATTGATAAAACTTAGTGAATTATTATTTTTCCTATGTTTATGTATAAATATCTCACCTATATTCATAAAATTAACAATATTTTAAGTCATATAAAGTGTCTAAGTCTGATTTATACCTAATTTAGAAGTGAATTCAACCATTGTTCATTCTTCCCAAGCTAGTGCAGGTGTCTGTCAAGACATCTATGTTAAATACTTATGCAAGATTCATTGTATAAATATTAATTGAATGCGTGAAAAAAAATTAGCTTATAAAGTGTGTTAATTATAGGCATAATTGACTTTAATCTTATTTTATCACCCCAATTTTTAGTTTTCAATTCCATTTTTAGCTTTAGCATTGCTCCTTCTACCCTTTTCTTAGTCAAGAAAGCACTATTTGAGAGAGTTTAGTGATAAGTGGATGAATTTATTGAATGGAAAAAATGATTCATCTATATATTATCTCCATCATAAGTTCACCCACACATTTGAGATTTTACATTATATCAATAAAAGTGATAACATGCACACATTATCAACAGGGTGCACTTCTGAGTGATAACAGTTATGGCATGCCCATAGGAAAATAACATAGAAGACTTCTAAAGATTGGTTCTGATTTTATAAATTTTTAGTAAATACATTTCTCAAATATTAGTATCTAGTGACTCCAAGTTATATACATCTAGTTAGATCAATCCATGTACCTAAAAACATCAGTTGGCATATATTTCAATCTTTTATTTTATTAAAATGAAACTTTTATACCTTCATATCCCTCATATCAAGATGAGAATATTTATGGATTCACATCAAGTAGCATTGAACCATAAATATATAAGTATTATCATGATATTTACCCCTACCACCACTAATCATGTTTCCAATTATCCTTGGCAAAATCATTTTCTTTCCAATCTACCTAAAAATATTGTGTAAGAGATAATATATGACTTTGCGATACAATGTATGGAGATTGATAAGGAAGAGGAGGAATAAAATAAGCGTCAAGAAGAGATTGAATAGTTGGATTATGTACATCATCAAGATATTGAATCATTAAAGAGATATAATTAATCTATGTAATATTTACGCACTCATCCTCAAGATCCTAAGACCATTCCATCGTAGAAGCCTTATTAAACTAATACCCATATTTATGTGATGCCTAATATTCATAAAGATTTTTTTCCCATGCCTATCCAAAATCAATAGGAGAATTTTTTTGAATCTAAACCAATAAAGTTTACAATTTTTTTATCCCTCCACCCATCCCTCAAATTGAAGTTGTGCATGAAGATCAAGACATATCATAATGTGACAGGTTGATTATTGAGTGTAAAAAGAATCATGAAGCATTGATAACACAATTTTATTTCTCTTATTTCAAATAAATATTTAATAAAAGCCTTCTTAATACCTCTTTAATCCTAAATACCATTTAATAGCATCTAATAATGACCTATATTCCTATACCACCAAATGGAACTATTGTAGGCTCAATATTCACCCTTGGAGAGGGTTCTTTAGGATCTCTCTGATTGAGATACATAATGAGAACAACCCCAAGTTGTGGGTTACATATGGTTGGGTTGAACATATAGAGTAGGTTGGCTTCCACTTTGATACTCACCTAAACTATTGCTAAAATAATGTTGCACAAGGAAAAGGGTTAGAAAGAAGATAATGGCTCCTATGAATGTTAACCAAGTGATGCACTAAATTTAAAATGGAAACTCCCATAAGATTGAATTCACACTATATCTATATAAGATAGCAATATCTTACATAACCTCAAGATCAAGTTAATTGCATAAGTATATCATAGAAGAGGTTAAGATTAGAATAATAATATAAACCTATAACCAATATTGAAAAATCCATAAACAAGATCAAAAAGGAAGACAATGGATTAGGATGACTCTCCTTCACATGGTGCCATCATGCACAACTCAAACAAGATCCAAGGCAAGAGATAGGTAAAGAAAGTATTATATTTTATCAAGAGGTAGTTCTTACAAATGCTTGATAAGGTTGAGCCTAATCACACTGAGGATACTTTAAAATATCTCAAAGAATATCTCTATCTCTCTAAAAGATAAAATGTGTAAAATATAAGAAACTTTTCAAAGGAAAAGAGAATGGGATAATATAAGAGAAGGGGATAAGAGAGAAGATAGAGCATGTTTCAAAAGTAATTAATGAGATGATAAATTTCAAAGGATGATCTACCATACTTTGGTCCAATCATGACTATTCTATCTTCAACAGTTAATCTTGCACTAGCTCCAATAGCCTTTGAACTCTCCTCATTGGCCAAGAGGTCCACTAGAATATAAGGACTTGTTTAGCATGATGAAAAAGTTTTCTTGTAATCAATATCCTTAATTTATTCTCTAACTACCAGTGTACCACTTTAGGACCCTAAGCCCACTTGATGTGTTCATGAGGATTAAATCATTAAATACCAAAATTTATAGAGCCATAACATGAATGGAGGTTAATACCTACTTTTTCAAGGATGGATCCACATCAACAGATGATCCCTTTTGCATTTATCACATATTTGTTCTATTTCCATGCTTAGATCATAGGTCCATCCTATAGATGGAAAACCAATCTAAGAATATTGGTTTTCATGTATCTTTTATATTAGTGTAGACCTATATACTCCATATCCTCTTTTATATAATCAAATATGTCTAAAAAGACCCAATCTATCTCTTTAAGAACCAAGGGTTCATTATATCCTTCTTAAAATAGTGAATAGTATTATAGAAAAAACCCCATTTGCTACAAGTTATCAAACCAAAGGTCTATATTTAACCTTTTTAGTGGTCTTATATGTTCTTTATATCTTACTACATTAGTGTGTCCCTTTAATGGCATTTGATCGAGTTTCAATTGTAGCTAAGTGATCATGTTAAACCTTTTTTATTCCATCAAAAAAGGTTTCTTGAATTTCATCAAAAGTCCTAGGTTCACCTTTATTCTAATTGGCTATCAATATCTAACTCAACTTGTTGACATATTGACCTTTGCTTACATCATGAATCTTAGTCTATATGATCAAGCACCAACCATCAATATTTCCTTTGACTTGTTAACTTTGTCCATGATTACACCATATGTCAAATATGCATTGATTCTTAGGATTCATTATCAATCTATAACTTTAGGTAATTACACAATGTGTCAATCTATTAAGCTCATAAACTATTTGACTTATCTCACACCATTAGATCAAGATGTATGATCAAACTAGGACCATTAGATCTGCTAAGACCCACTATTTAAAAACTAATGGATTTTTTTATGAACTTATAATTAATTTTCATGATCTTATCAAATTACATTCACATGATCATCTTTGATGTTCATGTAATCATCAAATTTAAGCTCAAAAGGATTTGTTTTGCTTGAGCTTAAACTTGAAATTAGAGTGAATGTCTTATACTACAAGTT
The DNA here is from genome assembly GCA_037957365.1 of Torreya grandis. Taxonomy (NCBI): domain Eukaryota; kingdom Viridiplantae; phylum Streptophyta; class Pinopsida; order Cupressales; family Taxaceae; genus Torreya; species Torreya grandis. The sequence goes on from JARHVA010004813.1 coordinate 351,045, forward strand.
CAACTTTAGAATCTTATAAATTGATCCTGAAAGCTCGTGCAGGCATGAAAATTTTAAAGGATGATCTTGGTATGTGAAACTATAATTGCACATGAGCCACTAGTCATGCAAAGATTTTTAAGAAAAGATAAAAATTGCACAAGTGGACTGGTCCATTTGCTCCTACATGACATCATGATGATTGTCTGGATCTTAAAATTTGCATAATTCATCCTTTGATAATTATTTTAATTTTATTATGGATTCTTAAGGTTTTTACAACCTAATCCATGCTCTTGAATGCTCAAGACATATAAGAACCTCCTTAGATTCTCTCTATTTTACAATCTTAGACCTATTTCAAATCCTTTGATCTATTAATTCACATGAACCCTACATAGATTTTTAAATCTTAGTATGTGGGAAAAAAATGGCCAATATATTTGGTGACTCATAAGGGTTACATGCCTGTCTATGTAAAATAACCTAATCCATGTTCCTTCTCTAGTCCATTGGGCATGGAGTCTCTACATAGGTCTAACATATTGACTTGGTGCTAATCCTAATCTAACCTCTCCTAAAATAATACAAAACCAAAATGATAAAAAAGATAGAGTACCCAAGGCACTTATTAAAGGAAAACTAACCTACTGAACAAAATAGGGACAACAAATAAATGTGCTAGAAACTACACTTATAGTAATTTGAACAAAACTATCTAATATGTATAGCTTAAAAATATGTGTACCTTTCCTCTTGGATCAAAATGAATGATTGATAAACTTATCACATCATGGGATGAGGAATTAAATAAGGCATGAAAATTTTTGACCCTTGGTTTTGATGCCTCCTTCTTTGTTGTATCTACCAATTTCATTGGTATAGTGATCAGTGAAAACTAGATAGTGCCAAATAGGTCAGCTATGTGCATCCAGATAGTCTCAATTTATTCATATGGATCCTTAATTGTAACCTCTAATAGTGGTCTAGTAATACATACCTATTTGGTTTCCATGGTGCTCTCAATAATATTGGACTTTTCTTCATTATAAGTTATTTAGGCTTATCAAGGAGTTCTACATATCCTACCCAATCTTGGTCATTATAATTCATGGGAAACTCTTTATCCACCTTCTCAAGTAGTTAATCCTAAAATTGACAAAGATATTTAAGATATTAAAAGATATTAATTTTTAATTTCCAATCATATTTATTATTTTTATCATCTAGAACCAGCATTTATTTAATCTTCTCTTCTTGATGCATGAGGTCATCAAGATGGTGTTCTTATTGCTCTAAAGTATTAATGGAATCCTCAAAATATCCAGGCTGATACACTATCTCATCATCCAAGTATATCATCTTGAGCTCATCAATCTCACTCATGAAATCATGGTAGGGTTGTAGCTAATGGTATTCTTCTTGTTGTATCTCATCTCCAACTTGTACTTATTCCTACAATTAATCCTCTTAGACATTATGAAATACTGAAGCATGATCATTATTGCCAAGTGGTGTCCTGATAATGATATCTTATTTTGACTCTAACAATCCATCATTATAAATTGTAAGTTAAACATGGATTTAAATTCTTACCTCTTCAAGGAGTGGCATAGGATATTCTTGGGATGACTCTAAGAGAGATGAGATATATGTGACACCTCCTTGGTCTAATTTCTTGTCTTTGATTGTCATGACCTCCTTATTTTATGTGATGCTCTATAAGGATTTCCTAGATGGGAATGACTTATATTATTGAGGAAGGAGGGATGGGAGTTGAAAGACCTTGGATTTTATTGACTACATAGCTTTTTCTAAGATGGGAAAGACAGAGGTTCTCCTATAACCTTTTGATTATGGTTCTCCTCATCTTTCCTTGTGTTCAACTCTAACTTTTTGAGCTACTTATTAATATTATCTTGGAATATCTCCTCTTTAAGTTGGTTTGTGGCTTCATGAAGATAAGTAACATAATAAGATACCTAAGGAGGGATGAGAGGGTTTGTATAGGTTCAAATCCTACTTTATTTTGGGATTTAAAATATAGATTTGCCTCACTTTGTCTACCCTATGACTTCATCACTTGATTTCAACTTGGAACCTTTAAAGACTTCATAAGGGGTTTTTAATCAAGGATGGAGTCTTGGATCTCAATAGTAGGTTGTTTCACAATAATCTCTTTATTTATTTGACAACTCTCTTGGATAAATTTATATAAAGGAAAGGTCTGAGAAGCACATGAGGAACTTGGCATACTCAATGGGTCACTTGGAATCATCTTCTATGGAGGAATGGGTATCACATAATAAAGCTGAGGTGGTGTATATATAGGCACCTAAGATTGGTGAGGTTAGACTTTTTGTTCATTAAGGCCTTTTAGCTTGTGTTTAGTGCTTTGAATGTAACCACTTATATCCATCATCTCACCTATGAGATTGTTCTAATTTTCTCTATCAATAGGTTTCCATTATACTTTTATTTGCTACATTGACTCCTTCACATAATGGATTTTGTGATAATAATTATAGTACATTCTTGTCAAGGCTTATTAAAGTTCACATAAGTTATGGTATGGATGGCTCATGGTAAGGTTGACAAGGAGCAATATTATGATGGGATTATTTTCCATAGGAAATATTATGGAAATACACTTGCATATATGAATAATGAGGAACTTGACAAGGTTACTCATAGACTTCATAGGATTGTTGATAAGGATGATAAGGGTCATATGGATTATGAGGATCATATTGGGCTTGTTGATATGTAGGCAGATAATAGGGATATTCACCATAGTTATTCATAAAACTTATATGTCAAATGAGATGTAAGAACCGATTAAAAACATTATTGAGACATAACTAGTCTACTCATAAATAAAATATTTGATTTGGATTCACTATGGGTGCTAAAGTGCTTACTTCTAATAGTTGATTAGAGTAAAGACCCACTGATATCTTTCCACTCTTTTAGACCTTTGTCCCATTAGGCATGATAAAAACTATTTTAGGCTCAATTTTCACCCTTGGATAGGGTTCATCAGGATCTCTCCAATTGAGCTACACAAAGGGAACAATCCTAGGCTATGGGTCACCTATGGTTCATCTTATTATTATTATTATTATTATTATTATTATTATTATTATTCTTATTATTATTATTATTATTACTACTACTAATACTACTACTATTATTATTATTATTATTATTATTATTATTAAAACTCATTAAGAAGAGGGAGCATGTTTTAATTAATGAGTTTCCATATTTCAAGGGATGTTCCACCATCTTTTGGTATAATCATTACTAGCCTATCATCAATAGTTAATCCTTCACTAGCTCCAATAGCCTTCAAACTCTTCTTGTTGGCTGAGAGGTCTAACAGAAGACAAGGGCTTATTTAGCATAATGACAAAATCTATTTGGATTCAATACCCTTAAATACTTATCTAACTACTAGTGCATCACTTTGGGACACTAATCCCACTTGACATGTTAATGAGGATCAAATCCTTGAATCTCAAAATTGATAGTGCCATATCACAAATGGTGGTTAGTACCTACTTTGTCGAGGATGGAGCCACATCTATAGATTACCCCCTTTGTATTTATCACATATATACTCCATCTCCATGCTTGTATCATAGGTCCATCCTATAGATAGAAAACCAATCTAATATTATTGGTTTTCTTATATCCTTTATATTAATTCATACATATAGACTGAATAGCCTCTTTTTATATCTAAATAGGTCAAAAAAGACCCAATCTATATCTACAAAAACTAAGGGTTCATTATATATATGGATCCTTCTTAAAATGGAAAAAATTGTTGTAGAAATAACCCTCCAAGCTATAAATTAATGAACTATAGGTCCGTATTAAACCTTAATGATGGTCCCATATGTTCCTTATATCTTACTACATTAGTGTGTCCCTTTAATGGCATTGTATTGAGCTTAAATGGTGACTAGTCAATCCTTCAAAACCTATTTGATTCTATCAAAAATAGCTTGTTAACTTCCGTTGAAAGTCTGAGGATAACCTTTGTTCTAATTGGTTATTTATAGCTAACTTAGCTTGTTGACATATTGACCTTTACTCACATCATCAATCTTGGTCTATATGATCAAGCACTAGCCATCAATATTTCCCTTGACTTATCAACTTTATCCATGCTTAAATCATATGACAAACATGTATTGATTTTTAGGATTTTTTATTATTAGGTATCTTCATGTGATTATTTCACATGTTAATCCCTTGAGTTCCTTGATTTTTTTATTCATCTCACACTGTTGGATCAATATGTATAATTAAGTGAGGACCATTAGATCTAATAGGACCTATTATTTGAAAACTAGTGGTTATTTCAATAACTAAAACATGATGTATGCTCTCTTATCAAATTACATTCATGTGAATTCCATTGATGTTCATGTAATCATCAAATTTAAGATCAAAAATATTTGTTTTGATTGAGATTAAACTTGGAATTATCATGAATTTATTATGGTGCAGGTCCAAATTTAGAAACTTATAACTTGAGCCAAAAAACTTTCATGAGAATGAAAGTTTTAGAGGATGATCTTGGTATGTATAACTAGAATATTTCAAGATTCACTGGTCATGTAAGGATTTATGAGCAAAGATAAAAACTACACAAGTGGACTGGTATATTTACTCCTACATGACATACTAGTGATGGACTAGGTATTGAACTTTGTATAATTCATCCTTTGATCATTCCTTCAAGTTTATAATAGATTTTTAAGGTTTATAGAATCTGGTCCACGTTATTGAATGCTTGATACATATGAGAACCTACTTAGATTCTCTCTAATTTATAATCTTAGACTTGTTTTAAATCCTTCGATATACTAATTCACTCAAAATCTAATTAGATTTTCAAATCTTAGTATGTGGGACAAAAATGGCCAACAAGAACCTTTTTCCCTTCCATCATCTCCCTTTTTAATGAGAACCTGTTATATGGAAGGCAAAAGAAGAACATGCTGGTAAAGAGAAAAATTTGTCAAAAGAAGATGATCAAGAGTTGTGTTGGTAAAATGATCTTCAATTTTAAATAGAAAGATATCATGTGGAATCCTTTGAGTAGCCATTAAAAAAATAAAATTTTAGTAGTAAGTGAATCTCAATAATCTGATCATGAAGATGTTTCAGAATAAATGGCAACAACTAGCAAAATTACAACAATGGTTTCATAAGGTAAAAGTCTTAAACATGATCTAAATAAAGATATAAAATAATATTTAGTGACTCATAGTGAACCTAGAGAAGCTAAACGTGAGGATAAAGAAGTTTTTTATGACTTATGGCAACAATAATTCAAGTTGAGTCAAGAATTCAAGAATCTTTGTAAGCCTACATCTGCTTATGAAGACATTGATAAAGTGGTTGTGAAAGTAGATCAGAATATGGTTACACTGGAAAGTTTTATTCATGTGGAATAGGAACATGAGATGAGTATTGAACCATATGATGAGTTTTTTAATATTAAATATATATTTTCTTCACTTTATTCACTTTGAGATAAGCCAAAGAGGTTGACAATAAGGAAAAGATTCGATCCAACCAAAATGGCACTCACCCAATAGCTTATTAGTCATATTCATCAACCACATCGAAAAGAACTACTAGTTTTTTATTTTGATCTAGGTGTATCTTTATTGTTTTAAATTTTTTTTAGTATCTATATTTTTCAATTCCTTTAAGTTTTATCTTGAACATCTTTCAGTTGGTAGTTGTTAGATTTCATTCAATAAGTGCTTATGCACAAGTGTTGTAGTTTCTTGAGGGACTTCTTAGTTTTAGAGGTTATTGTGGAATAAATTTTCAATTTTATATTTGATGATATTTTAATGACTCCATAAATCAATGGATATAACTATTGGTATTTATTTTTTAGTATACAAGCATCCCAACAAAGTTGCCAAGAATATTGACAATTTTCCCACCACTGGTAAATGTTGCTTATGTGTACATTTTGAAAAAGACTCAATTCATGGTGTAAAGGTAAGAAAATTTATTAAAAAAATAATAAAATATTAATAAATCCAAAATAATTCTTATGAACAACTCACAAGTCCATATTTTGATAGAGGTTTCTTTTATTTCTCTAACTAGTTATTTGCAAACTAGTGAAAGTAATTTTACAATGCTTGGTACATGAAGGTGAAGAAAAAATAGTTAAAAAATTATTATTGAGATTTTTCATCCCATATTACCTCAATATTAAATTCATTGTTTTAATTTTACATTTTATTAAATTTATGAATAATCGTTAAGAAGAACATGTGCTATAAACCCCTTCTTAAACCCTCATTTACTTAGTTTTAAGCAATATGTTTGCATTTTTGAGTTATTTATTAAAAATTAAAGATAGTGTGATATATTATGGGACATATAAAATATTTATGAAATTTAATAAATAAAAAAATTAAGTAAAATAATTGATAAATTCAAAGGTACAAGCATAAAGGTTATAAGCAAGCAAGAGAGATTGTCAAAAAATCAATTATTGAGATGTTTAAGAGATTGGTTGAGCACATAAAATTGTATAAAACATGATAGGGGTTTATAATTGTACTAATTAAAAAATAATTAGGTATTTATGCCTCCTAGAACTTAATAAAATGGAAAAACTTAGACCTACATGCATTTAGAAATGAAATTATGCAAGCTAGTCAACACCAAAAAGTGCATATTTTGATTTTTTTTAATAAAAAATTGAAATTTTAAAAAGGGGTATATTTTTATGTAATTTAATTTTTTAAATTATTTTAAAGTACTAAATTTACCTTAGGATATATAAAATTATAATATATAGGTCTTATCATGAAGAGAATGAAGGTTTCTTCACCTTTTTGCTCATAAATGAAGTTGTAAATGGGTGTTTTAGGGCCCTCCAATGGAGAAAAATGATTTTAAAGTGTGAATAATTAATTTAAAAGTATAAATAAATTATATTACAGTTAAAAAAAATATTTAAAAATAGGCTCATCTCATTGAATGACATCTTCAGGTCATCCCCAAGGCAACAAACACACACTTTTTATAATTTTTTCTTAGTGAGTTTGGTGAAGAATTTTGGATATTTAAAAAAAATTAAAGATATTAAACATTTAAAAATATCCAAAAATAATAATAATAATAATAATAATAATAATAGTGTTTTTTTAGGCTTGGAACTCATTTTAGAACCCCTAATCTAAATCAAGGTTTCTTGAGAACAAGAGGGCATACGAGAGCATAAAATGGTGTTTTTTTAGAGTTGTACATGGAATTTTGAGATGATATTTTATTTAAATGTATATTAAACCATTTTTATTATTTTAAAATAATAATTTTATCATTATATATTAAAATTATGAATATCTATCATGTTTTTATCTCTCACAATACATTCAAGAAGCTTGTCAAAGTTGCACAAGATAGGCATATGGAAAAAGAACTAGTTTGCAGAGTTGTTATGGTCACCATCAAGTGAAAATTTTATAATAAAATTTAATGGATAATTAAAAATTAAAAATTTCCCCTCTCTAGCTATTATGTCCCATTTTGTGACAAATTTAGCAAGTTTATGTCAACAACCAGAATCTTCAGTTAGCCCTAAAAAGGTGGAGTTTAAAACATGCAAAAATGGAGAACATCGAGTTAGAGTTTTGGTAAATATTTTAGGCCCTATTTTAATTTAAAATAATTATTATAAAATCATCATTAAATCCTTCTCTTAATATGCACCCTTTTGGGATAAATTTAAAAAATTAAAAAAAAAGTCAACATGCATGCAAGTTGCATACAAGCGAGATAAGTTTAGTCAACTTGAGATTCAAATGATGGTATTGTTGTCCCCCAAAAGTAGAAATCATTTTTAGGACAACATTTGAACTATTTTGGTCTTATAGACAAAAATTGTCTCTTCCATTTCCAAAATTTGTCCTAGACATTCAAATTCCTCATTTTCCAAGCTTCTCAGAAAATGAAAGGACTCTGCAGGCTTAAATCTACGGACTCAGCAAGAAGAGAAGTCTACAGACTGTGCAAGAAAAGGAAAATCTATAGACTCTATAGATAGGTTCATTTATACATGTTCAAAGACTTTTGTAAGTGGTTTTAGTCAAAAGAATTAGTTTTCAACACTTAGTCATTCTCTGGGATTTGTTCAGAGCTTTGGTTCAGTTGAAAATACCCATCGGTAAGCATATGAGTGCAAAAAGAGACTTGAACCATTGAACCATTGAACCACTTTGGTTCAAAGGTTCAATGGGTTCAAGGTTCAACAAGTTCAACGTCTTTGGCAAGAGTTAAGTGATTCATCAAGGTTCATCAGATTCTAAACACTTAACCAATTCAAGGCATCTTAAACCATTGAACCATGGAACCACTTTGGTTCAAAGGTTCAACAGGTTCAAGGATGAATGGTGGGTTCAACCAAAGGAATGGTTTAATGGCTCGGTTCAACCAAGCAGTTCAACACTTTATTTCACTCAGGTGGTTTGTTCCCTTTATTTCAGCATCTTTTGGTTCAACCAATTGGTTCAATGTCTTGGCTCATCACCAAAGTTCAAATGGGAAGTTCAATGTAGAAGGAAACTTCTCGAAGGAAAAGTGCCCTTGTGGAGGACACTTAATCAATAAAAGCACCCTTTAGAAGGGTCATTTTTCAAGGAAGCCAAAAGGTAATTCTTTCATATTTATTTAAGGCATTTAAAATTGGCTAAGGCATAATTCTTTCAGATTTTTGTCTGAAGGAATTCCTTCAAACAAAAAGTCTAAAAGAAATAAAAGAAGCAAATGCGGGCAAAATCTGAAGACTTGTTCAAATATTTGGTGAAACAAATAATTTTGTGGACTTTTTCTTTGCGAGATTTTTCCTCGGGGTTTTATCCACAGGAATTTTCCCCAGACTTTTGTCCATGAGAATTTTCCCTGAGGACATGTCCACAGGAAACTTTCACATGAGGAAACATTCATAGGAGAAAGCCTGGGGATTTTTCTATAGGAACTGCCAAGGCAAAGGGCTGTCGAAGGATCCTGAAGGGCAGGTGCCCTTGTGGGGACTCTCGGCAGCCAAAGTAAAGGGCTCTTTCCAACCCATTCAAAGATCATTTCTTAAGACCCAAAAGGGCAAAGCTGAAAGCTAAAAGAGGACCAAGGGGTGACGCACCCAAAGACGTCAAATTTAAGACAGTGAACTAGCCATTGAGAGCACATCGAGGGGCATTTGAACATCAATTTTAAAGTCCATAAAATAGTTGTTGATCCTTTGAATTTATAGACCCAATTGCATTCCCAAAATTCAAGACCAAGACCATCAGAAAGCAAGGAAAGACAAAATAATGAATGAATCCAGGACCTAATTCAATTAACCAGAAAAGGAGGAAGGATGAAGACAAGATCAGACCGCCAGATGGACATTGAAAGTTACAATCTTTCAATTGTGTGGCTTTTTTATCTACATTGAGAAGATCAAATAGGTAAAATGCCCCAAACTTCTAGCCTATCTTCCTAATAGTTCCCAATGCATCATGATGTATTACTGTTCCTGAGTCCTTCTTGAAGTGGCTATATAAGAGTCTTTCTTTCATTGTAAATAGATCTCATTTTTTGACAATCTAAACAAAACTCTACCCAAATTGAGAGGCATCATTGAGACTTTGTGCTCAGTCTGTTGATCATATTTTGTTATTGGAATAAGAAAGCAAGGGACTTTTTTAGACTTTTTGCTGTGATATCTTTATTGTTGAGGAAACTATTCTTATGTCTTTTTCCTTGATATATTTTCTATTCCATTAATTTAACAAGCATGATTAGTAAAATTAGTCAGGAAGGTGTCCTGAAGAATAAATTATGGAGAGACTTTGTACCCCCATAGCTACCTTCAATGTGTTTTCTTTTCATTGCTATGTAAAGGACTTTGAAAAGACTTTATTCCCTCATTGTCCTTCGTATATTATTCTTGAGCATTTCAGGTGGATACTTTGTGTTGTGTCTCAATTTTTTGGTTACCTTACCCTCAGTTACATTCTACTTTTATTTCCATGAGTATTCTTGTGGTTGGATGAATAGTTCTTCTAAAATAAGAGGAGTGTTGTCTATCATTTCCCTTGAGTTTTTCCTTTGTTTTGTACACATCATCTCTGAAGAAAGAGAGACGGATGGCTTGTCCTATCCTTGAGTATTATTTTTTGTTTATACATATATATAGCATATCCATATGGAACCTCCCCTTGATGAGAGGAGAGAGAAGTATCCTTATGATGTGATAAAATTACACATTTAGATGACTAATCTTCCTACTTTGGCTAATCAGACCTATTTTGTTTACCAGTACATTGATACACAAAATATTCAACCAACAGTTTTTGGTGACTCCACTAGGGAAATACCCATTATTCATTTATAGCCTATGCATTCACCTCTACACTAACCAAGAAAGAATGCACAGTTTAAAGTCTCAAGCTCCAAACTGAAGCAAAGTCAAATATTTTCCATTTTGTTTCATAATTTGGCAGATTCAAGGTATACATGAAGCCAAAGGGCTAAAGGTATCATTGACCCTGTGTTTGAGCTAGTACAACAAAGTGATTTTGATCTATTTCCTTCACCATCTCATCTCCAATGAACTAAGAGCTTCCCTCCTACTAAATCTAGATCTCCATTACCAGATGAAGTATCTACTACTATTGATAAATCTATGCCTATAATTACCCCTTTGAGATTTGTTATCCCTCATTTTTAGAATCCTATAATGGCAGTTCAAGGCCACTGGGGTAATGCTTTTGGTCCTCTCAATATTACTCCTCCTCTACATGAGCTTCCACATAGTTATAGGAAGAATTTCCCTAAATTTTATGGCGATGGGAAAGTTCATCCTGATGAACACATTGCAGCATTCAGTATAGCTTTTAGAGTAATCAGAGTAGAATTTGAAGATGTAGTAGTTAGGCTTTTTGTTGAAACACTACAAGGTGTTGTTGCAGATTGGTTTTACCATCTATAGGCTCAGTCTATGACTGATTGGAATACTCTTAAAGCTAAGTTTGAAGCCATATTCAAACCTGTAAAAGATGCACATACACTTTTGGCTCAACTTACACAGATGAAGAAAGAGCCTCATGAGCCTATGAGAGACTTCATAGCTAAATTTGACAAATTGAGAAATAGAATCCCTATAATTGCTATACCTATAGCTAAGAATCTCAAATGCTTTTTCATTAATTCTCAGCTACCTGAAGTTAGTTTTCTCTTGAGATGTGTTGGTCAAATAGATCTTGTTGCAGCTCAACTTTCAGCCACTGAAGTAAAAGATGATCTCTTCTTAGCAGGGAAAATAAGAAGAGATACAAATAGAAACAGAGCTTCATCATCTTCTGAATTTGTGTCTACAAGCACCACAAATCCAATGTTGCAAAAATTAGCAAATGAGTTGCTTGCTCTCAAAAAGCAAATGGCTCAAGGAATGTCTTCTGCTCTTACATACAGAAGGACATTCCCAAATCAGTCATATCAAGGCAATGTTGCCAGGAACCAAGGGAAACAAAATTGCCTTCCTCCCCCATAAGGAAAACTTGCCCTAGAAGCTCCTCCAACCAATTTAGCAATGGGATACCTTAAAGCAGAATCAGAATTCTCTTTCCAGCCTGAATTGAATCAAGAAAATGATGTTGATATCATTGAAGAAAATTAAGAAGAATCAGCTGGTGACTCCCACATTAGTTTCTTGAATTACCAAGATGAACCTAGAAGCAAAGGAGAAGCTTCAATTGGATCATATGCAATGTTTACCAGGTCCAAGAACCAATCAGTCCAGCAAGCTGATAAAGAGAAGACAAAGGAACAACCTTAACCAATAATCACAATTGCTAAACGTGGGACTGCTCTGCCTTTTCAATAAAAAGATCATATCATCACCCAAAAGGTAAATACATCCATTTCACCTTCACCTTCTACTCCCAATTTACAAACCAGCCCACCTCCCATCCCTCTTAAAACTCAAAAATTTAAAGTACCTTTCTCTATACCTAGTTTAATTCAGCCATTTGACATAATTGATAAAAAGACAAAAATATAAATGTCTAAATTTGAATACTTGTAGTCCAATCCAGATCAACTGAATAAGCTGGTTCAATATGTTAAAAATCAAACTATCCCTACAAGACAAAAAGCTAAAAAAGTAACTCTTGATTCTCCAAAGAACATGCCTATTCCAAATAATTTGGTCATTACTCCTCTAGCTACTCTTGGAAAAATAGAACCCTTCTATGTTTCCCTGTTAATCAATGACCACAAGTTAAGTAAATATATTATAGACTCAAGCGCATCTGATAATGTCATGCCTACTAAATTTGCTGAGTCTCTTGGTCTCACACTGACCAAGATGTTTGGGAGATGTTTCTCCATGGAGAATAAGCAAGTACCATTGCTAGGGCAAATCAAAGATGCCCAATTTGCATTTGCAGCCTTTCCGAACAAGAGGATTAAGATGATTGTCTTGGTGGCTGACGTCCTAGCATCTTATGGCATTTTGCTTGGACAAAATTTCTACAAGGATGTGGGAGGATAACTGAACATGGATCTATCTAAGGTAAGGATCCCTGTCCAAGGCATGATGAAGAGATTACTCCCTGAAAAGGAAGCAAAATACGTAGTTACCCAAACATCAGCTCTTAAAGCTCAAATCCATTTTGAATCCATAGGTATGGGTAACTACTTTATATATACATATGAAGAAAGACCCTCCATCTCTGATGAGGGAAAGTCTAAAGAAAAGTCAGTGTCTGATGAGATTTGGACTTTGGAATTTGATGGTAGTTATTCCTCTACTGGTTCGGGAGCTAGAATTGTCTTGATATCTCCTCAAGGAGATATGTTTCCTTCACCCTATAAATTACAATTCAAAAACACTAAAAATATAGATGAATATGAATCTCTATTGCTAGGCATGAAGGCTTCTCAAGAAAGAGGCATCAAGTTTCTTCATGCCAAAGGGGATGCTGAATTAGTGGTTTGTCAAGTGAGAAATCTATATCAGACCAAGATTGAGAGGTTACGCCACTACCGTAACCTATTTTGGGACCAAATTGAAAGCTTTTATGCTTTAAACATTTTTTCCATACCCAGAGAGTCTAATGACAGAGCTGATGCACTTGTTGTTTCAGGTTCTCTCTTAGTTCCTCATTCAGATTTCAAAGAAGACAAGTATACCATTGAGCTGGTTTATAGACCAAGTGTTCCTAACAATGCTGATCATTGGAAAATATTCAATGATGATCATCAGATCATTACTTTCATGGAATGAAAACACAATTTTGAACAGCTATATTTTGAAGGCAGCAAATCTCAGAAGTCTGAATTTATTTCTGAATCCAGTTCAGATATGAATGAAGAATTCCTACAGCTGAAAGGAAATAAAATTCCCAAAGGCCTGGTTTCTCTTGAAAAGCTATTTGACAAACATGATAGATTCATTAAACAACAACAAACATATTGAAATTTCTCTCTGGGATTTGACCAATTAAATTTAACCAACAAAGAAAATCCCAAGATGGTCAACATTGGTAAGTGCTACACCCTTGAAGAAAGATTCAAGTTCACCTCTTTGCTCTGTCAATACATTGATGTCTTAGCATATTCTTATGAAGACCTGAAGTCTCTCAAACCTGATGAAATATGCCATCATATTCCTCTCAAGGTTAATTCAATGCCCTATAAGCAAAAATCTAGACAATACAATTCAAAAATTTCATGTACTATTATGTCTGAGATATAGAAAATGTTAAATGTTAGAATTATCTTTCCAATCCATCATTCTACATGGATTGCAAACATAGTGCCTGTAAGGAAGAATAATTTGTGTAGATTTTAGGAATCTAAATTAGTCATCTCTAAAAGACAATTACCCTCTACCAATCATGGACCAAGTGCTTCAAACAGTAACAGGGTCAGAGATGTTATCAATGCTGGATGGCTTCTCACGTTACAATCAAGTTGAGGTTGGTGAAGCTAACCAACACAAGACTACATTCACCACACCTTGGAGTACATTTGCATATAAAATAATGCCTTTTGGTTTAATAAATGCTTTTACTACCTTTCAGAGAGCTATGGGCATGACCTTCAAAGATGAGATTGTCAAATTCATAGTGGTATATCTTGATGACTTAACTGTATTTTCAAAGCATCGATCTGATCATGTATGCCACTTACAACAAGTGTTGGAGCATTGCCACTAGAATGGTATTTTCTTGAATCCTAAGAAGTATATTTTTGGAGTAATAGAGGGGAAACTCTTTGGACACATTATGTCCAAAGAAGGCATAAAGATTGACTCAGACAGAGTCAAATCTATTTAAGAGCTGAATTTGCCTACAAGTAAAAATGTTGTTCACTCTTTCTTCAAAAAAGTGAATTTCTTATGGAGATTCATCCCTAAATTTGTTGAGAAAACAAGACACATTGTGAACATGATGAAAGGGAAGACTACCTTTAGCTAGACTAAAGAAGGCAAATCAGCATTTCAAGATATCAAGACTACCATTGCTCATGCCCCTACCTTGGTTTGTCTAGATTACCATAGAGATTTCATTATATATAGCTATGCGTCTGAGCACACTCTTTCAGTGATTCTTGTTCAACAAGACAAGGAAGGTATGGAATCCCCCATCTCTTTCATGATTTTCCCTCTCAAAACCCATGAAATAAAGAATTCAAATATAGAGAAGCATGCTTATGCATTGATAAAAGTAATCAAACATTTCTGCTTCTATATTCTAAATTCACACACTACTGCCTTAGTTCCTGACACTATAGTCAAGTCTATATTAACTTAGTAGGAGTTTGGCACAAAAAAAGGTAATTGGATTGCAAAGATCTAAGAATTTGATCTGGATATCAAGCTGACAAAGCTGGTCAGAGGTAAAGGTCTATGACAATTAATTGCTGACAATAAGCCAAAAGATATACAACATGAAGAAGCTAAAGTGGAAGATACTACAACAATCCTTTTTTTCTCCACTACCAATGAGTGGTATTCAGGTATTGCTCATTTTCTAACTTATGGTGAATGTCCTACTCATTTGTCTTACAAAGAAAGGAGGACTATCAAGTTGAAAGCTACCAATTTTGTCCTTTGGGATAATGGCCTGTATAAGAGAAGCATAGATGGAGTATTCCTTCACTGTGTAGACAAAAAATAGCAAACCCAAATTTTGAAATCTTTCCACAATCTAGCCTATGGAGGACATTTTTCTGCTCATGTAACTACTCACAAGAGTTTGTGAGCCAGGTATTATTGGCCAACTCTTTTCCAAGATGCACATAAGTGGGTGAGAAAATGTGAACTTTGCCAACAATTTGTTGGAGGACGCAAGTTGGCTGCCCTGCCTCTCAAGCCAGTAATCATAGAGGAACCTTTCCAATAATAGGGACTTGATTTTATTGGGACAATAAACCCATCTTCAAGTGATGGACATGATTATGTCCTTACAACAACTGATTATTTCACCAAGTGGGTAGAAGCAATCCCAACTAAGCATACTACTTCAAAAGTTGTATGCAACTTCCCCAAAGAGAATATCATTTCCAAGTTTAGAGTTCCACTCAAAAATTTTATTGATAATTCAACTTGTTTCACCTCTCAAGAGATTATGAAATTCTATTTTCATTATGGAATTACACTCTCTCATTCTTCTGATTATTTTCCACAAGGGAATGGACAAGTTGAGTCTAGCAATAAAAATTTGGTAACTATTATCAAAAAGCTAGTAGATGATAATCAAAGGACATGGCATAAAGCATTGGTTGATGCTTTGTGTGAAGACAAGATCACACCAAAGAGGGCAATTGTTATGTCTCCTTAACAACTTCTTTATGGTATCAATGCTGAGATACCAATCACCTTAGAATTGCCAGCCTTGAAATTGGTGAAGGCCATTAAAGATTAGACATATGAGAGTTATCTTGACAAAATAATCATGTGCCTAACTCAGTTAGAGGAATAGAGAACCATGGTGGTGGATAGAATGGCTGCTCATCAAAGTCTGGTAAAGAAACTCTTTGATCAGAAGGCCAAAAATCGTGATTCCCAGATTGGGGATCAAGTCTTGCTGTGGGACAAAAGAAGAGAACCAAAAGAGATGCATGGAAAGTTTGACTCCCTTTGGAGAGGCCCATTTATAATTCATCAACACATTGGTGAAAACAAATTTCTATTAAAATACCAAGATGGCACACTATTTTCTCTACCCCATAATGGGCAGCATCTGAAACACTTCAACTCTTGAAGTATCAGATCATTGCCTCTGTATATATGTATATTTTTATAGTTTTAATTCTATTTTGTTTTATTTATTTTCTTTTTTGATGCCTTTCATTTCTAGGTAGCATGAATTTAAAGCCCAATGGTACACATGAAGACACTAGAAATTTTGGATTCTACTCCTTTCAATTCATTTTGCAATTGACAGAAGTTCTCCAACTGGAGCCAACTGTTGTCCCCCAAAAGTAGCAGTCATTTTTGGGAAAACATTTGAACTATTTTGGTCTTACAGACCAAAATTGTCTCTTCTATTTCAAAAATTTGTCCTAGACATTCAAATTCCTCATTTTATAAGCTTCTCAAAAAATCTATAGACTCTACAAGCTTGAATCTATGAACTCAGCAGGAAGAAAAGTATACGCACTGTGCAAGAAAAGGAAAATCTATAGAATCTATAGATAGGTTCATTTATACAGGTTCAAAGACTTTTGCAAGTGGTTTCAGTCAAAATAATTAGTTTTCAACACTTAGTCATTCTCTGAGATTGGTTCAAAGCTTTGGTTCAGTTGAAAATCTCCATCGGTAAGCATCTGAGTGCAAAAAGATACTTAAACCATTAAACCGTTGAACCATTGAACCACTTTGGTTCAAAGGTTCAATGGGTTCAAGATTTAACAAGTTCAACATCTTTGGCAAGAGTTACGTGCTTCATCAAGTTTCATCGAATTCCAAATACTTAACCAATTCAAGGTGGCTTGAATCATTAAACCATTGAACCATTTTGGTTCAAAGTTTCAATGGGTTCAAGGTTCAACCAAAGGAATGGTTCAATGGCTCGGTTCAACCAAGCAGTTCAATGCTTTATTTCACTCAGATGGTTCATTCCCTTTATTCTATCATCTTTTGGTTTAACTGATTGGTTCAACAGAATGGTTCATCACCAAAGTTCAAAGGGGCGGTTCAATGCAGAAGGAAACTTCTTGAAGGACAAGTACCCTTGCGGAGGACACTTAATCAATAAAAGCACCCTTTGGAAGGGTCATTTTTCAAGGAAGCTGAAAGGTAATTCTTTCAAATTAGTCTAAGGCATTTAAAATTGGCTAAGGCATAATTCTTTTAGTTTTTTGTTCGAAGGAATTCCTTTGAACAAAAAGTCTAAAAGAAATCAAAGAAGCAAATGCGGGTAAAATCTGAAGACTTGTTCAAAGATTTGGTGAAACAAATAATTCCATGGACTTTTTGTCCATAGGAATTTTCCCTAAGCTTTTGTCCATGAGAATTTTCCCTAGACTTTTATTCATGGGAATTTTCCCTGGGGAAATGTCCATGGGAAACTTTCGCATGAGGAAATGTTCATGGGAGAAAGCCCGGGGATTTGTCCACAGGAACTGCCAAGGCAAAGGGCTGCCAAAGTATCTCAAAGGGCAGGTGCCCTTGTGGGGGATTCTCAACAGCCAAAGTAAAGGGCTCTTTCTAACCCATTCAAGGATCATTTCTTAAGACCCAAAAAGGCAAAGCCGAAAGCCAAAAGAGGACCAAGGGGTGACGCACCCGAAGACGTCAAATTCAATACAATGAACTAGCCGTTGAGAGCACATCAATGGGCATGTGAATGTCAATTTTAAAGTCCATGAAATAGCCATTGATCCTTTGAATTTATAGAACTGAATGCATTCCTATAATTCAAGACCAAGACCAATAGAAAGCGAGGAAAGATAGAACAATGAATGAATCTAGGACCTGATTGAATTAACCAGAAAAGGAGGAATGATGAAGACAAGATCAGACCGCTAGATGGACATTGAAAATTGAAATCTTTCAATTGTGTGGCTTGTTTATCTACATTAAGAAGATCAAATGGGTAAAATTCCCCAAAGTTCTAGCATATCTTCTTAACAGTTCCCAACTCATCATGATGTATTACTATTCTCGAGTCCTTCTTGAAGTGGCTATATAAGGGACTTTCTTTCATTGTAAATGGATCTCTTTTTTTGACAATCTAAATGAAACTCTACCCAAACTGAGAGGCATCATTGAGACATTATGCTCAATCTGTTGATCATATTTTGTTACTGGAATAAGAAAGCAAGGTAATTTTTTAGACTTTGTGCTGTGATATCTTTGGTGTTGAGGAAACTATTCTTATGTCTTTTTCCTTGATATATTTTCTATTCCATTAATTTAACAAGTAGGATTAGTAAAATTAGTTAGGATGGTGTCTTGAAGAATAAACTGTAGAGAGACTTTGTGCCCCCACAGCTGCCTTCAGTGTGTTTTCTTTTCATTGCTATGTAAAGGACTTTGAAAAGACTTTATGCCCTCATTGTCCTTCGTATATTATTCTTGAGCATTTTAGGTGGAGACTTTGTGCTGTTTCTCAATTTGCTGGTTACCTTACCCTTAGTTACATTCTTCTTTTATTTCCAAGAGTATTCTTGTGGCTGGCTGAATAGTTCTTCTGAAAGAAGAAGAGTGTTGTCTGTCATTTCCCTTGAGTTTTTCCTTTGTTTTATACACATCATCTTTGAAGAAAGAGAGATGGATGGATTTTCTTATCCTTGAGTATTATTTTCTATTTATACATATATATAGCATATCCATAGGGAACCTCCCCTTGATGAGAGGAGAGAGCAGTCTCCTTCTGATGTGATAAACTTACACATTTGGACGATTAATCTTCCTACTTTGGCTGATCAAACCTATTTTGTTTACTAGTATGTTGATAGACAAAATATTCAACCAATAGGTATATAAAGTATAAATTTAAGTTTTATTCAAGAAAAATATGAGTTAAGTAAATAACAATATTAAGTAACTAAAATACCAAAAATATTTAATTGAATAAGATCAAAAATTGCATACAAGATCACAAGGAGTTAACTCAAGATTATAGATGTATGAATAGTTGTTTGACTTATCAAATATATTATATCCCATATCATGCCAATTTATAATAAATAAGGTCTAAAATCCAATATTTTACATTGTAATTTGGTGGAATTAAAATTTGAGTTCAATTTTGAGTTGAATTTGGAGTTAGAATGGAGTTAATTGACTAGCATGTGGAACTCTTTCCTCTCTCTCTCTCTCTCTCTCTCTCTCTCTCTCTCTCTCTCTCTCTCTCTCTCTCTCTCTCTCTCTCTCTCTATTATTATTATTATTTTCTATATGTACATTCAATTTTTAATATTTAGGATGATATTATAACATTTTATTACTAAAAATATACCAAAATTTGTACTATATCATCTTTGAAACAATAAAGAACTAATTTTTCTTGCATATTCAAGATGTTCATGAAGTGTATTCTTAATTCATTGATAGAACTTAGTGAATGATTATTTTCCTATGTTTATGTATTAATATCTCACATTTATGCATAAAAATAAAATTATTTTAGGTTATATAAAGTTTATAAGTCTAATTTATACCTAATATAGAAGTGAATTCAACCATTGTTCATTCGTCCCAAGTTAGTGTAGGTGTTTATCAGGACCTCTATGTGAAATACTTATTCAAGAGTAATTGAATGAAGATGAAGTGAATACTTTCAATATTTTTAGATAATAAAGTGTGTAAATTATATGAATAATTTACTTTAATATTGGTGCATCACCTCAATTTTTAGTTTTCAATTCTATTTTTAGCTTTAGCATTGCTCCTTTTACCCTTTTCCTAGTCAAGAAAACACTATCTAAGAGAATTTAGAGATAAGTGGGTGAATTTAATAAAAATAATAATCCCTTAATCTAGATATAATCTCCATATTAAGGTCACCCACACCTTGGAGTGTTTTCATTATATTAGCATAAGTGAAAATAAGCACACATTCTCAATAAGGTGCACTTCTGAATGATAACACCTACCACGATCCATTGATTTTTTTGTGTTAAACCACCTCCCTTTATTAAATATTTGATGAGTACTAAATAATTTTTATTTTATGTATTAATAATATCTATCTAGGGTTATCACATAAGTTTATTTAACTAGAGGCTTTGTAACCCTGTCCTTTAATGTTGTGTGATAAGAGATCTTTTGGTTAGGTTTAACATATGAAATTTATTCATTCCCTAATATAAAAACTACCACAATAGCTTTTACTTTATTACATTATCTCAAGTTATATATTCTAATTAGGATAAGTTTTTATTATATATTAATCTATTGCATATATTCTGGTGAACCTAGCATGAATATATCCCTTGCATTTGAATTCTTCATTTACAGTCAACTAGGTCATGTTGGTCAACCTAGTTTTAACCTTTATTTTTATATTAAATATATATAGTCAATTCGGCCATATTGGTTGACTCATTTTTATTCTCTTTTTTTAGGGTTCTAATCCACAATCAACTAGGTCGCATTGGTCATCCTAATTATTTACTATATTTTTAGATCTAAGATTTACAGTCAACTAAGTCATGATGGTCAACATAGTTATTTTTAATATTTTATTAATTTTCACTTACAATCAACTAGGTTGAGATGCTTAACCTAGATCATTTCCACCATATTTATTTTTTAGTTTTCATCCAACTAGGTCACACTGGTTGACCTATTTTTAATTTATTATTTTGATTTTTTTTAGCTTTCTACAACTAAGTTGACATGGCCAACCCTTTTTAACCTCTATGTTTTCTAATTTTTTCTTCTACAAAACTAAAACAAGCTTGGGCAACCCAATCAATAGTTAAATATTTATCATTGTCATTCAACCATCTAAGTTGACCTAGTAATTTTACTTAGGTTAATTCTAACCAAGCTACATATTTTAATTTTTGTTAATTATCTCAATTTTTCATTTATGTTTTTAATTAAAGTTAGTATTATGAATTCATACTATGCGTAGTTTTTTAGTTTTGCTAAAATTGTATCACATAGTCAGCTAAGTCAACCTATCCAACTTAGTTTTGTATGTCTAGTTTTCCAAATAAACTAATTCAACCTACCCAACTATGTTTTTTGGGTATATTTTCAAAACAAACTACATTGTCCTACTAGACTTTATTCTATTTTATTTGCCAAATATATCATCTTAGCTAACCTTTTTATATGTGTTTATTTTTTTATCATTAGTAAGGCAATCCACTTTATTTTGCTTGTAATGAATCTCACATTTTATTTAAAAAGAATTGGCTACCTATTTACTTTCTTTCTAAAATTACAAATTATTTTTTGGCACTTAATTTTTACCTTTATTTTTCATTTGTATTGATTTCCTTAGAAGTTATGCACTAACAATTTTAAAATTACTTAGATATTATTATGAATGTCTATAGGATATTTTGTTTATAGTCCTTATCTATTGTTTATAGATATTTTGGCATGAAAGGTTTTCCCCAATACCCATAGCCATAGTACTAAGATAAACATAGTCTTTAATTTTCATGTACCCCATGGTATTTTAGAAATGCTTAGGTTTTTAAATTGTTTTATCTCTCTATAAATACACTATAATGGCATGTTCAACCCTATATTTCCTATTTGACCTAGTAAAATTTTCAAGTGTTATTCTAAATTTTTAGAAATACACTATATCAACCCTATACATCCTAGCTAACCTAGTATGATTTTCAAATATAGTAATAGATTTCCAAAAATAACTAGATTTATATAGTTAACCTTATATGTCCTAGATGACCTAGTAAAATTTTCAACTACTATTCTATATTTTTATAATTATAATATATCAACCTGGTCAACCTTATATGTCCTAACCAACCTAGTCCAATTTTCAACTCCTATGTTTCAACTCTCTAAAAATACACTAGATCAACCCAATCAACCCTGTAGGTCTTGGCTAACATAGTAAAAAAAATTCTACTTTATATTTATATACATCCACTATATATACTTGGTCAACCCTATTACTCATAATCTACCTAGTCCACTAAGTGGCCAACTTAATTTATTTCGTTAAACCTTTTCTCTTTTTTAACCTTCCATCCCATTATTTCTCTTCCCACATTAATTAACATCATGAAATCACCTATTCATATCTACCTTGATAGTCTTAACCCATTATGATGGGTTGTTATTTCCTACCTTATTTAGTTAGCTAAGAATATATCCCCTTATGGTGCAACTAATCTTGACCATTATCTAGGTCAATGGAATGAAACATTGTCTACATTACTCAAAATTATGATCTAGATGATCCTAACCTAAATAATACCTTATTCAAACTTCTTTACTTCATCATTACAATAATTGATTCTAATGTAGGTAACCCTCATATAGGAAACCCTCCCATAGGGAACCGTCCTGTATGGAATATCCCTATCATGAATATTGGGAATGTTCCTCCTACCACTAGAAATCATAATCCACTTATAGATACAAATCAATTCTTGATCAAGTGGTTTAACAAAACAATGTTATGGAAACAACTAACAATTACCAGATACCCAAAATATAAAAACATATATTACAAATGGAAAGTTAAGCCCCTATCGTCATGCCTCAAAATAATCAGAATCCCCCCTCTTAAATATGATAATGGGAATGTCTTATCTCAACCTATAATGCATAAAACAATACTTCAACATCTTTTAAATGAACCTTTATCTCCATTAATCATATCCATAGATATTGGAAATATATCTCTAACCATTAATTATGATATAACTAAACACCATGTTATCTTCCTTAAATAATTTGGAAATATCTATAAGGAATGTGTCCAAACCAATGCTTTTGCTACCACTAAACTTCTTGTCAAAACTCTTACAAGATATGCCTTAAAATGGTATAATCAACTAACCCACATTCCATATGGAAATTAGAGGATGTTTTAAATGATTTAGTTAAATAATTTCAACAAAATGATGTTAACAAAATTTGTATTCATTTCATCAATGCCAAACAATTACCTACTGAATCTTCTCATACTTTTATCAAAAGATGTAGATCACTAGCTCATAAATTAGATCATAACATGAATGATGAAAATATCTTTAAATTATTTATTACTAATGTAAAACCTTCCCTTAAATATGAAATTTGAATATTTTCTCCTCAAACCTTATTAGATGCATTTGATCAAGCTAACATATATAATTTCCTTATCAACCAATTTGAACCATCTCATAACTCAATCAAGGAATATTTCCAAAATTCAACAAACACAATCCATAACATAAATTCTTAATTTGGATCCCCTAAAATAAAAATAAGATAAATCAAGTTAGATAATTAAAATCCTTACGCCCCACCCTTGATGATGTCAAAAATAAAGAATCTATTATCCCCATCAAACCTTTCATCTATAACAATACTACTCGCCCATCATGGTATAATGCTAATAATTTTTTATTTTCCACAACAAAATTAGTCATTCTCATGTGATATGTCATGGGATTACAATTTTTTTTCATTCATGTTAGGTGATACATTTTATCATGATGCTATGATCAAATTATGTCACCTTTATTATTTCAAAGTTTCTCAAAATAAAAACTTTTCCAAATCTACTATCAAAAATATCAAAAACCTTCCTCATATCCCAATGCACAACACTCTAATAAAAATATTTTTTTATATTGATGTTTATTATGATAAATCTTATACAAAATATCAATATGCTAATGCATTCAAAGTCTATTATGGTTTCAAACCTACTCACAAATACCGTGTTACCAAACCTAAGAAAATAGATAATAATTATCAACTACTTAAAAATAGTAACACTTCTAAGTCTACATATTCTACACCACCCACTAGTGATGATCCATCTCCACTAGTGCACCCTCAAATGTTTCAAAACATTACCCCACCTAATCAACCTAAGCCTAGTTCTCACTCTTCTTATAAATCTCACTATAATTTATTATCTGAATGTAATTTTATGCCTTGTAAATTTTCCCTCATGGAATTAGTAATAACTTCTCCTTATGAACACAAGTTACTTATACAATATCTATAATAATTAAAATAACCCTCATTTAAATAATATGAACTGCCTCTTGATGATCCTCAAGCTACATAAGTGCATGTTATCAACACAATTTCATCTACTATACCCTCCATATAATTTCTAGAAGAAGATATCATAAATGATGAATTATTTTTCAAGCTAATAACATAACTCTTTTTATAAAAAAATGTAATAAATAATACTATAATTATAAAACTCTAGGTTTATGAAGGATTATGTATCAATTTTACTTATCTTTGTTAATTCATCAAATTGGATACACCAAAGAAAATATTAAATAAATGTGTTTCAATTTTGTATTTGATAAAACCAATAAAAAAGCTCTAGATTATATTTGTATACCTCTTAAAATTAGACCTAAAAAAATTCAAACCAAACTCACAATTCTTGATATTTTGTTATCTTAGAACATAATCTTATGTCATCAATGAACTCATCGTATCTACACTATTGCATCTTATGACAGTCAATGTATCAAATTAATACATACTAGGAAATGATACAAACATAAGGTTGATCCTAATCCTTATAGTATCAAATTTCCAAATCCTAAATATAAATATCATATTCTTATTATTTATCACATCAATAGTCCACCCCTCCCTAAATTCATTGACATGCATTCAGGTATACATGTAACCCTCATAGAGAAGCTCCTAATCCTTAGATTATCCAATTTCCAAATCCTAAATATAAATATCATATTTCTATTATTTTTCACATCAATAGTCCACCCCTCCCTAAATTCATTGACATGCATTTAGGTATATATGTAACTCTCATAGATTTAGATGATGATGAACCTAACAAATTAAAAAACATTTTTAATATTAACTATTTACCTCCATATATTTTAGAATGGCTCCCTCCTCTTATTACATGATATTGAGCCATTACCTTAATAAATGATACTACAAATAGTCCTCCCCATGTAATGAACATGATGCCTCTTACACATAGGATGATTTCTCTTACAATGAATATATAGTGTCTAAAATATTTTAATATCCTTTAGCCATGTCTTCTCACAGTTTTAGTAACATGGAATCTCCACAATAGATGTTCCTTTTGATATATATAAATGTGATATATATACTTCCTATGATGATACTTACATTATGATACAAGCTCAATCACAAGATTTAGACATCTACATTATCAAAATAAATTAACAAAAATACATGCCTTCAATTGTGACATTCATATCACTCACATATCTTATAATAGTGAATCTAAACCTAAAGTATATGCACCAAACCCACCAATGAAAATTTAATAGATACTCAATGGGTTTTCCAAAAAAATTACCAATCAGACATAATCCAACCTATAATCCCTAATTGCATTAATAAGATCAATATAGTAAGTAAGGATCCATCACCTCCAATCACTCTTCTAAAATAAACCAAATTTTTATCTATTATACACAATTCAATCACAACCAATGATAGTTATCCCCCCATTACATCATTAATATATCTTATTAAAAATATCATAACTCTATTCCTAAAATTACCTTAGATTCACAAGCTAAAACCATTTGAAAAAAATATTCTAAGTTTGATACTTATGGAAATCAAATTTTGGATGTTGAAGTGGATATTGAATATTAAGTACCCCTACCCATGATCTATACCAACTAAGTTATTTTATAAGTAATTCATGATAATGAGTCTCAACATCCCCACCAACTTCATAATCTTTATAATTTCTTTAAAAAAGGCTCCTTGTTTCAAAAAATTTATTGCTAGTATTGATCCTATAACACATACCATTTCCTTGATTCCTCTTGCTTTCTATCATTTCCAAGATATAAATTTTATGATTATTGAGTAAATTATTACAATTAATTATGGAACCACTACTATACCTTGACCTATTCTTGTCTACAAATAACTTCATCCTATCGAACATGATAACTTTAGTTTATTTTTCAAGAAATATCAAGAAGATTTTGTATGGTCATATGAAGACACATCTAGAATTTATCCTAGTATGGTGGTCCATAATATCATTACTTATCCCAATGTCAAACTTGAAAATAAAAATTAATGTAATTTTATCCTAATATTTAAAATTTAGGTCATAAATATATCAAGTGCTTACAATCTAAATTCATCAAATTTATAGATTAATCTTAATGGGTTTCCAAAATTGTTCCTATATGTAATAAAATTATCATGGTTATTCCCATCTATATAGGATTTCATAATCTTAACCTATCATGTCCCAAAGATAAATTTCCTTTACCATCAATTCATACCATTGTTTATTCCACCAATGGATATGAAATTTTATCTCTTATAGATAGTTTATTGGGATATAATTATATTCATATCACTACTCAGGACCAACATAAACCCACCTTAAAAATAGAATGGATCACATATTATTATGTTATAATTCCATTCAATATTAAAAAATTTAGTGACACTTATCAAAATGAAATGACCCATATATTTCATGATCTCATACATACAATATTTTAAACCTGTGTATATGATCTTATTGCTAAATCCAAGAAGCATAAAAATCATCTTCATAATCTTTCTATCATTGTTTACTATCTCATCAAATACAAAGTTAGACTAAATCCTTAAAAATGTGTTTTTGGTTTCACCTATATAAAAATTTAAGATTATTAGTATCTTTATATTGGATTGATGTATGTCCTAAAATTAAATCCATTTTAAACATGTTTATCTGTCATTCCATTCTAGACATATGAACATACCATTGTAAACTTGGGGTAATCAAATGATTTTGACCCAAAATAGATTATCATATATATTCAATTAACTTCCTTATAAAAAAATGTATATCCATAGAATGGATTGATTCATGTCAAAAATCATTTTACAGCTTGAAATAATCACTACTTAATATTCCCACTCTTTGACCACCTTCTAATGATCAACCTCTCATCGTGTACACTTCCTCTACCCCCATGTAATTTGGGGAAATGTTTTCCCAAAATGATGAAACAGGTCATGAATATGCCATATATTATATTAGTCATGCTCTAATAGAAATATGAAACATGTTATACCAATGTCAAGTGTGATTATCTCACCATTTATTTCATAGATAAAAAACTTCACCATTACATGGTTTATCATAAAAATTATGTCATTATCAATTATGATCCTCTTCATCACTTTTTCTCCAAAGATTTCTTACTAGGTGATATAATTATAAAATGGATGGTTCTCTTGATGAAATTTTATTTGTGAATCATTATGTAAAAATTAGTTAAATGCCAAGTAATTTATGGTCAACATGATACCATTCCTATACCACCACTAATCACCTTCAAGATACTCTTACTAATGAATCAATATTTTACATTAAAGGTAGTAATCAATAAATTTCAGTCCAATATTATTTTCACAATATTACACCTGACTAAAAATCAAATAGTCTTGATTCCATAGACACTTCTATTTCTAAACCAAAATCTAAAGTCATCATCAAATAATTGCCTAAATTTATAATTGATCTACATGAAGATACTTAGACACTCCATTTTGATGTTGGTAAATGTATTCAAGGATATGGGTAAATATGCCTCTTCTCTGATAATTTTATAAATATCATACATCTTGATTTTTTATTAACCTTAGATGTTACTAATAACATGGCTGAGTATGAAGCTCTCATTATAGGCATATAAGTTACCAATGATTTAGACATACCTTCTCTTCATGATTTAGGTGATTCATAAATAATTTTTCATCAAGAAAATGGTGACTATCAATGTAAAAGATAAAATATTATGGTTTATCACTAAATTTCCACCACTCTTGCTAATTAATTCAAATCTTCACTATACAAACAATGTGATGAAAACATAATACCGTATTTGATTCGCTTGCTTCATTTACTTCTCCTTTTTACCCTCATAAAAATCTTAATTATTCAAAATTTCTCATCAACATATTTAAATCATCATCTTAATTACCAACCATAAATGATTTTCTTATCTACTATATTGATTTTTCACTATCCAACAAAGCCTATGGTATAAAAATATCATTCAATTTATCGAGTACCACACTTATCCTACTGACATTGATTCTCATGAAAATAACAAAATTCAAAAATAATATTGTAAATATTTATTATAATATGATGTCATATAATATTATAATGTTGAAGGTATATTGATCCATTATATCACTAAAGATGAAGTTCCTTCTCTTCTTGAAAAATCACATGGGGGGATTTTTGGTGGTCACTGTAGAATAGACACACTACATTCTAAAAATGCCTATGCATGGGATAATTTTATCCTATACTTGAAAAAAATGATATAAAATTATCTAAAAATTAAAATACCTACAAAATTCATGATTATCTTATTCACTCTCCTCTAAATTAAAATACAAACACTTCTTTGGCCCTTTTCTATTGGGTATTAAATCTCATTAGGAAATGACCTCGCTCTCAAGATGGTTATATCTTCATCATTATGTCCACTAAGTATTTCCTTAAGTGGGTTAAATTTATGATTATTTTTAATTTCACGGGTATTAATATATCCAAATTAATACTTAATCAAATCATTTTTCACTTTAAAATTACACACACCATTATTTCTAAAAATGATGGGAATTTTAAAAATAAGGATATGAAACAATTATTTTCTAGATTTAAAATCATGAACAAATTCTCCGCACCTTATCATCATCAAGGAAATGACCAAGAAAATAAAACTAATAAAATTATTAATAATATATTAAAAATATAATTTGAGATTCTTGTTCTAACTAGAATCTCAAATTTTATCTGGTACTTTGCGTTTATTACACTAGCATTCATAATACTACTAGGCTAACCCCTTTTTCCTTTGTATATGGATTCAAATATATCTTACCTTTATAATTTGAATTACAATCCTTACATATGTATCTTCATGAAATTATCCTTAGTGAACAAATTTATGAGGGATATTTCCATGCTTTATGCCTTCTTCATGGGCATTGTATAGGTGCTTTACAACATAACTATTGATATAAATCCTAAATTTACAAATAGCACAATAAAAATTTCAAATTTTGTACCTTCACTATTTGTAATTTAGTACTTAAATTATATTATACACATGATAAAGAGGGAATGTATGCCTAAAAATGGTGGGGTCCTTACCTAGTTAAAGATGTTCTTGGTCTTAGCCAATAAAATTAAAAACTAGTAAAGGACAAAGTTTTAAAGAACCCATTAATTCTCAATTTTTTAAATACATGTTTTAATTAAATTTTAATTTAAAATATTATTGACATATTACATGTCTTTCTTGCATTTATATATATTATGGGTATAAAACTTCTTGTAGGTTTTACAAAGCTTTCTAAAGTGAAGCATTATATCAATTTCAATAGCCTTAGTTCCTATCATTATTCATTTGGTATATCTACATTTCTTTCACTTATATATTACTTCATGAGTTTGAATCATAAGACCATGGATAGGACCTGAATGTCTTCAATAATATTTTTCTTTTTCTTTTTCAAATCATTAGTTAACCTTCAAGTATTTTTCAAGTCATTGGCTATTAACTTTACAAACTTGATTAGTTTTTACACCTCCTTGGTTATATTTTTGTGAGTTCCAATGTAATACCTTGAATAGTACCAAAACATTATCATAAAATACCATTATTTACTATAAAAACCCTATATTTTTACACATATTTAATTTTTATTTTGTGAGTTCCATTGTAAGACCTTGGATAGGACTAGGCCTTCCTCATAAAGCATCATTTTATATATTATTTTTTTCCTACAACCTTAGTTAAGTGTCTTCTCTAAAAAATAAGGAAATGGTTAAGATTTGTGTCTTAATACTATTAAATTCAATCCTAATATTTTTTCTAACAAATATAACAATCTATTCTAATGTCTCCACTCACATATACTCTTCCTTGTGATGATGATTCATAGTTACCTATCATTCTACCATTTTAAAATTACACATTTAATTTTTTTAATTTGACATAACTCAATCATTGTAGGTTCACTTCAATATTCTCCCCTATTCCATCTCACTATGGGCACACCAAGGTCAATTCAAGATCATATTCATCTCTAAAATTTAAGTACACGAGTCTTAGACACCATTCTTTCTAAGTTCTTTTCTCTTACCCACGAAGTGTAAGTTATCTAGTGATAGTCATTTTAACACCCATTTTTGGTTTTATAAATTATTATAAAATAAGAAAAAATAAAATCCATCAGAATTAAATTCCAAATCATTTAAACATAAATTAATGATCAAGTGGATTTAAAAAAACATTCAAAATTAAAAATCACACCAAAATACATGATTATTGTTAGGCATATCTCCTATCCTAGTCAAATATCAAAATCCATAGTTGGCCTCATGATATATCCAATTTACATTAGGGTGTGGTAGGTTAGTATAATGGGGTAAGAGGTCTTATAATTTCAAACGTATATAGTTCCACCTACTTTCTCATGCAAGTACCCAATCTTTGAATTAGAACACCAACTCTATAAGGGATCATGAGGAATGAGGAACACATTGTGGGAAGGTAGGTCCATTTTAATTTTATTTTATATATAGCCTTCATGGGATGATATTTATACTTCAATCAATGACCCACATTTTTATAGATAGGATGCATTCTCTAGGGTCTATAATGTTGAATGTCTCTTTATTCTATGAACTTAAGTTGAGTGCCTTTTTCTGATAAACTATATTTTCACCTAGAAGCCACGTTAATTTCCCCTACCACCCATTTCATATCCCCCTTGACAATATATATTATTTATAAATATTTTCCTAATCTCTATACTTCCTCTTCTTCATCTCTTTTAGATGTGCTTAGAATATGATTTTTTTAGTTAATCTATCATTAAAATTAAATCTAACTCTTCGATTAGTTATGAGATACTTTCTTAATCATTTCCTTATTTTTATTAGATTTAATTTAGTTGTAAATGGTATATTGAGTTTTATTCTTCACCTTTTTGTAAGCTATTTCCTTCTATTTTTTTAAAATTACATTTTTCATATTTTCCATGTTTGTTTGACTATGGATAGTTAATTATTTTATATTGATGTTAGTTTCATTATTTTAGTTTCATATATCTTTGGTTTATTTTAGATTATTAATTTTCTTACTTAGGATGAATTTTTTGGGTCTTTTGGTCTTTTAGTAGCCTTGAATTTTGAGTTACTTGGTTTTCCATTTTTTATTTAATTTCCTTAGTCTTTTAGTTCTAACTTATCATTTATCATCCCAACATACCAAATTTCCCAGTGACTCATTCAATTATGAAATATAATATTTACTTTTTATTTTCTTATGATTCATTTTTTTCCTATTTAACATTGTATCCTTAGGGTTTGTGTAAAGTATTTAATGCACCATTCATGATCAAGACTACAAATACATTAGACAACCATTTAGTGATAATAAGTTAAGGTATGCATATAATGATTTCAATTATTTCAAAAAATTCCTTATTATAATTTCAATTTCTTTATCTTACTATAATTTATTGGCTCAATTTTGTGTGTTGTTATGTTCCTTATCAAATCACCATCCCATGTTACACCTACATGACACATGATGAGCTTCAAGTGGGGTATATGTATACACACAATATTTTAAAACATTATCATTTATTAACACTTTCTCTCTTGCAAGAAATTTTCAATTTTTAATCTCTCTAATTTCATGCATTAAAGGGTACACTAGGAAAAGGGTTGGAAGACCATTAGTTCCTCATAAGATTTTTGGTTTACTATATCATTGCCCAAACCCACTATAAATCCTACTTATCTAATTCTTGAAGAAAACAAACCATATTTTTCCATATTCCTAAGAAATTATCCTTTAAAATATCCCCTAACTAAGAAAACAACATCTTTTCCTACTAATCTAGCTTTATTGACCCTATTATGAAAGTTAAAATGCACATTAAAAAACTAAGTTGGCCTGGTCTACCTAGTTCAAGGCCTAATAGTAATATTTTCTTAAAAGTAGGTTGTGTTGGCTGACCTTGTTTGCTAAAATTAGGGAAGGATTATGACCTATCCATTACTATAAATATGACCTTAACTTTAATTCAATAGAGAGGAATATTCATTTTTGTATTATTACAACTAAAAATTCTACTACATATACCTTTTAAGGAGCCATTACCTAGGGTTTGCCTTGAAGGGAAGTGTTTTATTATTTTTGGAATATTAGATTTATATTCCTAACTAATAAAGGGGATGATAAATGTAAATCAATAAATAAATATGCAAGAATTAACCTACTAATTTGTGTAAATAGATTGTATTTTTGCCTTTTCTAAATATAGTAGGAAATGAGAGAGATTAGAACTTAGCTTATTTTGGTTGATCTAGACTGAGACAAGGTCTGATACTAAAGGAACATGACTGAGAAATAGTCATAAATAGGTATTTAGACTTCATTTCTTGATTGGATAGGAGCATCAAAAATAGGACACCCTATTATCTAGCATTGTAGTTTTATTTTGGCATTATTGTCCTAAGGCTAAAATCTTTTTAGATTTTGTTCATAATGCTTTTTTTACCCTATCATTAAAATTTTAGGGTGTAGGACCTTACAGAGGTTATTGTGTGCCTATTTTAATATTAAAAACTCTTATAAACTCTTGGTGCTTGAACTTGAATGATAACTTGGGAAAGAGATATAAGGGGTTAGTGTGTAAAGGATACACTAGATGTACTTCACACCCCATGTATGAACACACTACCTACATACCAATACTTAGAAGAGGGATCAAGCTAATGTATTTATCCCATTGAACTACTTGGTGAAATTTATGTATCATCAATGCAACTATAATGTGAAATTAGATGTGTTTCAGCTGGCTAAGGACTAGTTCAATGACTTGAGTAGGCTTGAAACAATGTTAGAACACTGTGTGTAAAGAATGGGGAAGAGTAATCCAGTGTCCTTTCTTGTATTCTTGTGTCTCTTAAAAATGAGTACCAACCCATCTAAATGGACTTATAATGTCCTTTTATATGGAAACATATGACATTAGATTAAATAGATTCATGTGAGGCTGATAAGGAAAAATATAAGGAACTAAAAGAAAATGAACATTAGAGTCAAAAGTAAACATGGACAACAACACCAAATATAAGACACCCTAGATTCTAGTGCTCCTATCCTATTTGGGTGTTGTTGTCCTAAAGGGATGAGATCTAGGGGGATAGGTCTGGGCCTGAAAGGTATAACTATGTTTGAAAGGGATAAGTCCAAAAATATTTGGATGACTGGGAATTAGTAAAATAAATAGCCTAAAAGGGTTGTGTGAGCTGATAGGAGGACCTATGGATTAGATGTCTTATCCATACTAAAGTTGTATAATTTCACATTTTACATGACTACATTTGCCCCCTTTTATTTTAGTGATATAATAAAGTGAAATACTAGTATAGAGGAAAATAAGAAGCATACCTGAACTTACTTGGAAGGGTGAATCTCATGAAGTTGTGTGATGTTGGATGTACATAGAGAGAGCACACTATGATTCTATGATGAAAACATAAAGTAGATCCATTCTTACTAGATATGTTATATCTAAAATAATAATGTACAAGAACTAAGTAAGAGGAAGAGAAAGGAATGAATACACCCCACTGGTTACATGAACCAATACAAAACCTATTATGATGTTATAATGTGTTGGATGATGTTGATTATGTGTTAAATAAAGAGTAATATTGTGAACAAATCTAATTGATAAATCCCCTAGAAAGTGGATCAATAATGCAAAGTCTATCCCTTTAGCTCCATCATTTCCAACTATGTGAAGTCAATAAATCAAGTGTGTGTTAATCAATGTCTAGACTATGTGTTATATCCCTATAAATAGGTGGCTCAAGAATACAAAGGTTAGTTATACCTTTGGCTCCATAATTTCCCCATGAAGTGAATCTATGAGTTGATACCAGTATAGAATAGATTTCATATGATATGGCTCATGGATCTCATGGATGTTCTAGAAATCTAACAATGTGGTATGGATAGCCTGAATAGATTCTAGAAACTAGGATATTCTTGGCCATTTTGAAAGATGGAGGATAGGATTTTATGAAAGCCTCTCCAAAACTAATGTAAAATGATTATGTGAAAGCTAGATCAGGAACTTGAGTACTTAGAAATCTAAACTTGTATGTAATTTTAACTCAAATGTGATTCCAACCACCTATAGATGGAGTAAGTCATGTAACTATTGAGAATGCTTCAAATAAAGTGAACTCAAAAATAAAATAAGATCAATGTGTCATGCACAATACCCACAATCACTAATGTCTAGAACATGGATTTTGATTTGAAAGTTATGCCAACTACCTAGTCTAAACTAAATGTTATAACCATCATGTCATGCATGATAACCCACTATATTTGAGAAAACTATATTGAAATTATTGAATCTAACTGATCTAGAAGTGCAAAAATTATCCTTGAACTAAATTTTTTGCCTATTTCTAGAAACCCTAAGTGTTTTATACTTGGATAGGAGCACCAAAATATGGACATCTATGTGTTTTGCACTACTATCAATTTTTAGTGCTATTATTTGGTGTGAAAATTGACTGCTAATATGAAACTATCACTATTTTTTTGCTCTAGTTTGATCAATTTGACCTCTGGATTCAGTACTTAGTGTTCTAAATGCTACTATTTCAACTATTAAGAGGTTTTATCTTTGTGACAAACCTCTATTTGATGCCCCCTCTTTTGAGGGTAGGAATGGTGAACATACAATGACTACCCTAAAAAAAAGTCTTGCAAGTGTGTTAAACTATATAAATATATGATATAGCATTGATATTTGACAAGATATCTCTAGATATAGAAATGTTTGTATTAATAGATTATTAGATCAAAAAGGGTATGCCTAGATAGATATAATAATGTAAGAGCATGTACATGATACTAAAATAAATTGGTAATGTTAGATATTAGTTATTAGTTATTAATTTGGTAGTAAGCATGGATGGATGGATCATGATGTCCATCATTACATCCAAGAAGCAAGATAAATTCATGATTGGAATCATGGCTTTTCACATAGTGAGGAGAAAATAAGAAAAAAAGAATACAAATAAAGAATAAGTAAGCATACAAGGGTGGCCAATGGGCCACGTAAATAAGGGACATGGACACATGTCACTCAAACTGGAAGACAAGCAAGAAGGCACGTTCAAATTCCACATACACATACAAGTGGAAGAAGCAAAGTTGGCACAAGGGCCAAAAGTACATGAAAGAGTACAAATAAAGGACAATGGTAGATGTCCTAAGGCACAAAGCAAAAGACATTGGCAGATGTCCTAATGCACAAATAGAAGACAAGCAAGAACTATTAATTGCCATCACACAAGAGATGTTAAGCAAGGAATGATATCAAAAGTATTAACTTGGAAGATACAAACACATATAAAAAATCAAAGAAAATGTGAAAGTATGGAAAACATGTGTAGTACAAAAATAGGTATATAATAAGAAATACATAAGTGTTAGGTACTAGTGAAATGTTGATGTAGTAATATGTGTAACCTAGTAATAAATGTAAATCAGTATGATAACGTAGAGTTTACAGTGTAGGAATGACATAACCTGGATGGTGTAGTCATGTAGAAGATGCCACCAGTGGGTATATATATATATACATATATATACATATATATATATATATACATATATATATATATATACATATATATATATATATATATACATATATATATATATACATATATATATACATATACATATACATATATATATATATATACATATATATATATATCAATTTGTGTCTATAATGTAGAAGTATAAATGCCCCTTCAATGGGTACAGTAAATCAATCAAAGAGCTGGATGTCACTGTGCACACTCAAAAGAGATCAAGTGAATCATGGTAGTGTAGATAAATCAACATACAAAATCATGAAATAAAAAATTTAAGTATTATCATGATAGTAGTAATGTAAACATGCATGATGCATATAATATAAAAAAATTGGTATTTTTGTAATTTTTGAATGTTTTTGTATTATTGAAAATATTTGAACTATGTATAATCAAGCAAGACATTTTATGTACAATAAATTTTAAGCATAAGTGATACTAACTAATGACTTTCAGATGAGACCCCCTATCATGGTGTCCTGTATCAAATAATGAGATTATACATGATTGTGAGGCATGATGGAGTATATGAGATTATACAATTGAGACCTATGTACATTGTAAATACTCTAAAATATTTGAAGTGGAAATTGAATGTGGGGTACCCCTATCAATCTAAGAAGTAGATGCAACTATAGGGCTCTTAGGGACCCATCTGAAAGTAGGAGAAAAATCTATGGGAATAGGTTCTCTCTGTGTAGTATGAGACCGTAATGTAATTGCTCTTGGTGTGAACACTATAGCTAGAAGTTGTCTAGAATCCTAAAACTATGGGAGTGTGTGAACCCTATATATTAGTGATGGATGTTATAACTATGGATAGATTGAAAGTGGAAGCTATACTGAAACTAGAGGGGAAGCTAAAACTAGTGGAAGAACTAGAGCTAGTGAATAGAAGCTGGTAGATGGCTCTGAACTGGGGAGTGGTGACTCATAAGGAACTCAACAAACTATAGTAAATTGATTATTTTGAATGAATTTCATGCATCTATAAACTATATAATATATTACCCTAAGTTTTTGAATCCATAATTGACCAAGTAATATGTCAAAAACTTTTTCACTAGAAACTATAGTGAATGGTGTGGCCACATATGTAGGACCAACCTATAATGGAAGTACTATCTCACCTAATTAATTCTATATATTCCCAATAAAACCATTAATAATGATGTCTATCAGAGTGATATCATGATTTGAATAACCCAAATGTTGTAGAACTGTGAAACTACACATGTTAAGAATGGAACCATTGTCAATGACTACACTATAAATAGGCTAATTTTAAATATGTGCTTTGATAAATAGTGCATTGTAACCTTTATTATCTTCCACAATATCATGATCCAAAAAGGATATCAAAGGCCTGGCTAGAAATCTAGACTCATACACCCCTATCATACCTTTCAAAGGATGTGATTCCATTGAAGGTGCCTGGTATGTATGGTGAACACCTGATGTGTCCCCTTGTTCTTATTTATAAAGCTATGTAAATGGATCTAAAAATATTTTTAAATCTTTATCCTATGTTGGTTTTGCCTTTGGATGCTTAACTGAAGTGCCCAGATCAAGTAGGTTATCATTGATCAAATCTTGTATCTTATGTAGCACACTAATGCATCTATTTATTATATGTCCTAATACCCTATGAAAATCACAAAATGCACACTGATCATATCCCCATGGAAGAGGATTTTCTGGATCTACTTCTCAAATAGGAGGGAGAGTGATGAGTTTGAATTCCAATAACTACTATAAAACCTTGGATGGAGGAACTGGTAGATTTGTAAATGCATGATGAGGAGGTACCGATAGAACCACACGTTCAAGGGGATTGAAAGTTGCATTAACTATTGGTTGATTTTGATTCTTATTATCATTGATTTTAACCTTATATGGGACTTTATTGTTATTCTTATTAGTTGTGTCTAGGATACTTGAATACTTAATTTTCCCCTTTGAGATTAGCTTGACTTCTCTTCCTTTGAGTGTATGACATAATTTAGTGAAGGAAGAGAATATTTTGAACATAATAGGTTCATTGAATGCTGGTAGAAGGCTCTATTTGAAGATATCCTATAGTTCTTGATCAATCATGGGGCTAGTTAGTTTAGCCAAAATAGTCCTGTATCTAAGAACATAATATGTGAGGGGGTCATTTGACCTTTGTTTCTATTGTGAAATCTATGGATATGAAACCTTATCACCAATGTTGATACTAAAATGTGATAATAATATATCTACTAAAGGATTAAATGTTTTGACTGACTGATTAAGTAGACTATAAAACCATTATAAGGCATAATCCTTTAGGCTCCATGAAAAAAAATTGGTAAGTAGCCAGTCATTGGGTATATAATCCAAACATAATATGTGAAAATATCTCAAATGTGTCTCTAGATCACCCTTACCATCATATAGAGTGAGCTTGGGTTGAACAAAACCTAGTGGTAAGGGTGTGGAAAGAATGTGACATGCCAATGGTGTATACTATAAAGCAAAAGAATCCAATACCTATGTAGGTATAATGGTACCATGCTCAAAATGTTACACCTTAGATTAAAGATATTGGATCTCCTAAAAAAGGGTTACCACATTAGGAGATATGGATGTAGTATCTATATTTGGTGGCAAAAGAAGTTTGGGCTACTATAGGGGGTGGTTGAGACATAGTTACCCCTAGAGTGTCATTTGAGACTGGCTACTTTATGGTTTGAGAAGATTTCTCATTGGTTATTTTTTATTTTTCTTCTTGTAAAATTATAAGCATGTCATCTTAGATATCTGGATGTTTGGTTAAGAGTTCTTGAAGTTCTCTTTTATTAGTTTCATCAAAAGTGGTATATTGAGCCATTGGTAAAGTAGAAAAACAATTTAAAATGTTTTACAATATGTTTTATTAGGCAATGTACTAGAAATGGAAAATAATAAATATAAGAAACATAAAGTCTAAAAAAAAGTGAATTAGAATTTGTGCAAAAAGGATATTGAGCTACCAAACATGTAAGGTGAGACCTAAAAAGCAATTAGGTGATAGTATATGCAAATAAATATTTCTCAAAAGTATTTGTGTAAAATACTATGAATTTTTAATTTTGAAATTAATTCTCTGATTTAGATATGCAACTAAAAATGTAGAAAATGATTGGAATATGCTTGAAAAATAACTAGGAACTAGTTGATGCAACTAGGGTTCAAAAAGATTTTTTTTCAAAACTAGTATGATAATTTTTAAAAAATTAAATGAATTTGTATAATTTAATTGAAAAATTTAGGAAAATTTTGAAAAAAATTCTAAACTTAACAATATATTTTTCCTAGTGGTTTGAAAGTGTTTGTATAAAAATAGGACCTAGTATGTGCAAACTAGGGTTTGGGTGAATTTATTGAAAATATTTAAATTAATTTATAGTTTTATAATTTTTAAATTTATAAAAAATGAATAAAATATTGAAAAATAATAGAAATAATTAACCTTAGTTTTTCTAGGGTTTTTGTGCAAACATTCGAAGTAAGTCGGGTTCACTAAATGTTTTATTATTTTTAGAATATTAGAGTTATATTCCTAACTAGTAAAAGGGATAAGAAATTTAAATAAATAAATATGAAATAATTAACCTATTGATTTGTGTAAATAGATTATATTTTTTCCTTTTCTAAATATAGAAGGAAGTGAGAGATATTATAACTTAGCTTATTCCAACTGATCTCGATTGAGACAAAGTGTGATACTATAGGAGCAAGACTAATAAATAGTTAGAAATAGGTCTCTAAACTCCATTTATTGATTGTATAAGAGCACCAAAAATAGGACACCTTATTGTCTAGTGCTATAGTATTATTCGAGCATTGTTGTCTTAATGCTAAAAGCTTTATAGGTTCTATCTAGAATGCCTGTGTTACCCTGTCACTAAAATTTTAGGGTCTCAAACCTTGAGGAGCTCATTGTGTGCATATTTTAAACTTAAAAACTATTAAGATCTCCTAGTATTTGAACTTGAATGACAACTTAGGAAAGAGAGAGAATGGGTTAGTGTGTAAAGGATATGCTAGATGCACTTCAAACCTCGTGTGTTGTCACACTGCCTACATACCAATACTTTGAAGAGGGATCAAGCTAATGTATTTCTCCCATTGAAGTTCTTGGTGTAATTTTTGTATGATAAATTCAACTAGAATGTAAAATTAGATATGCTTCAAATGTCTAGGGACTAGTGCAATGACTTGAGTAGGATTAAAATAATGTTGGAAGGCTATGTGCAAAGAATAGGGAAGAGTGCTCAAGTGTACTTGCTTGTATTATTGCATATCTCTTTAAAATGAGTGAAAAACATTCTAAATGGACTTATATATGGGAATAGATGATCATGGGTTAAATGAATTCACATGCCCCTAGGTTCCAATTCTCCTTTCCTATTTGGGAATTGTTTTCCTAAGGGGATGAGACCTAGGGGCATGTGTCTGGGCCTGAAAGGGCTACCTATTTTTGAAAGGGCTAGTCCAAAAATCTTTTGAATGACTAGGAATCAGGGAAAGAAATAGACTAGAAGGGTTGTGTGAGCCAATAAGAGGACATGTGGTTTAGGTGTTTTAGACATACTAAAGTTTTATAATTTTACATGACTACAAGAAGATAACTTGTCTTATGGGAAATTCTTATCTACAAAGTATGATTATTTTATCCTAGACATTATTTATATAGTTTGATACTTATAAATACACAAAAACATATTGAAAATCACCATTGGCCAAGGGAGATATTCAAAATCAATAGGTTTTCCCAAAGGGAAGTATCTATAAAGGGATGGATATATATATATATATATATATATATATATATATTACAAAAAGTAAAAGGTGTTGATTGTATAACTCCTTTCTTATATTACCTCTATAATAAAACTCAATATATCTATAGGGTCTTATTTGTTTTCCATATTCCACCTTAGGTGATCTAGGCCCCTATTTTCCTACCATGATCCTTTGATTTTTTTTTTGTGTGTTAAACCATCCCCCTTTGTGCCACAATATTTGCTAAGAAATAGATTAGTTTTATTTTATGTATTAGAATACCTATCTAGGTTAATCACATATTTATATTTGAATAGAGGCTTTCAAACCCTCTCCTTTAGGGTTGGGGTATAATATACCCATTGGTTATGTTTACCAAATCTAATTTGGTTATGCCCCCTATATAAAAATTATTACAATAGATGTTATTTGATTACCTTATTTAAGATTGGATATAATAAGTAGGATAAGTTGTATATCTATCTTAAGTTTTTACATGCATAGGTTATGGCATCACCTACTCTTATGTATGAGGGTACAAGTTTGGACATATTTAGTGATTTAGAGAGTTAGTTGATATCATATAGTTCTTCTTCAGATTCAAAAACTCATATAAATGTAACTACTTCTATTGCACTATAGACACTATTTCTAAATTATATAACACCTTAGTCTTGCACTCTTGGAAAATACATATCATGGATGTATATTCAGCATCTATACCCTTCTCACTACGAAAGGTTCACATACACTATATGTTTGTGCCTATTTTCTTTTATCTTAGTCTAACTAATGACATTATGATGACTCAAACCTTCTATCTTCCCTAGATTGTTATAAACCTACTTATCTTCTATTTTTATAATTTTTGGACCTACACCTATTTTCAAACTACCCAAACACTTGTTTCCTTTGGAAAATATCTTAAATTAAATTGACCATAGGCATACATTTAATTTTCAAATAAAATGAATTTAAGGAATTATACACTTACATTTTGATAGGAAATTCATCACCTAGCCACTTATTACCTAATAATAAGGCTACCTATCAAAGACCAAAAATCTCTCAAAAAAGCACTCAAGTAATCAAATCTTCCCTATTTTCTCCTATTTCCATATCAATCATAAAGAAATCACATCTATTATAAATTACTAAAATAAAATTTCATGAGACACATTTGGAAAGTATAAGCTAGGTCACTATTATACTTTGTTATCACACATCACATTATTAACACATAATCCAACACATAGGGGATATTTACATAAGTTTGAGTCCCTCTTTAGAGTATTAGCTATGTAGAAAACACTCATTGATTGAAGGGTCTTTAGTGTAGCTCGACACCATGTGCCCACTAACCCATTTTTACCTATAACCAATATGAAGATGAATAACTAGTGTTTTTATATTTGACAAGGATTAACAATCCATGACCCAGATCTAAATAGACTAGAGTGAAGGAAACATAGAACTATAAGCATCGAGGTGGTTGAATATAGTTTCAATAAGTATTGTATATTAGACATCTGTGTCTGAGATAGATAGTAGTGTAAATGTAACCATCCTAGGTCATTGTAAGTGTCTATAGCTATGGCAGTACAATTTATAGAATTAGCTTAATGATCCACAATCTAGATCTAGTCTACTTTATATCTGTTATAGATCTAGATGTGTTAGCATTAGAACTACTTAAGTATCTTATTTTCCATTATAAATGCAATATCTAGCATAGTTATACTTTCTATATTTAGCATATCTCAACACAATAAATTCATTATATGTTTATCTATGTTTTTATATTAGTTATATTAATTTAGAGATAGTTTATCATCCTTGTGCCCTAGGCTATCTCTACTCTTTTAAGCCTCGATTCCCCATATCTAAATTTTTGGGTTAAACATATAGGTATCCCAATCTATATGAATGCAAAAAAAATTGTATATAGGGATTCCAACCTCCTAGTGTTTTATCTTGTTATTATTTTGTTTTAGATATAAAATATTACCCTAGGGTTTTAACCTCCTTATGTTGTCAAGATTCATGTTAAGACACTTGTAATTTATTTATTCCTTGATTGGCATATTTTAGATTCTATATAGATCCATTAGAAAATTCCTTAGTTTTATTTTTGACTCAAGTTGGTATCCTCAAAATCCTCTTTTTGTTCACCTAAATTCAATATGGATTTTCCCATTTTTTAAATTTACTATTTTTAGTATATATTAGGAAACAATATGAGTGGTGTACTTATTTTCTAATTAATTCATGGGTTTCATCAAAAATAATATTTTATTCAAAAAACTCTCTCATATATCTAAAATAATTTCTTCATTTAACATAATTATTGATTTTTATTGGGAATACTCTAGAGTTTTTCCTGTGAAGCATTCTACATGGTTTGGCATATTATTGATTCATAATATATCAAATTTCAAATTACTTAGACATTTTTATAAATATGATGATATAGATAAGAAAATATTTTTACCAAAATATTGTTTGATTTTATGCATATAGTATTTGACTATTTTTAGTAAATTTATACATATAGGGTGTATCTTGTGCTTTTATTTCCTTATTTTTATGGGTTCATGTCATTTCCTATTTTCCCATAAAAAAATTATCTCATGTTTTTAAAAACCTCAAGAAATAGTCTAAAATTTCTATATCTTTATTTTATTATGTTGGAATGTTATAATTTATATGTATCTTATTTCTTATTCCCATATAAGTTGTTAGACCACTTAAAATGGCTAAAAAGTAACTTCTTCATCCTAACCCTAAGGAGGGTGATATCTATTGTCCCTCTAACCAGGTCCATTTTATAACTCTTTCAAGGGGTAAAGTAGATGGTATATGTATGCATGTTGAATATAAAGTACCTTGGGTTTATGCTTGTTAATCTCTAAAAAATCAAATCACCAATAAGAGCAAATTAATAAAATAATTACAAAATTAAATTTCATACATATAATATCCAAAACATGTTGTTATTAATTATGTATTTGCATCTTCATCTAGAAATGTTTTACCAAATAAGGTTTCACATATAAATGAAAGGTTAAAATAAAATGCATATAAAATAAGTGATTCTAAAAGTGACCAAAATTCTACTAAGAGTCCAAGTGAAATCCTAACATAAATTCTTCAAAACAAAGAAATCAAATTTCATCTTCAACATCCTATAAGGAAATTCAAATGTTATTATGATATCATAGAATTTATGAGCATGATACAAATTATTATTCTA